>JBBPKY010000049.1:0-63013 GCA_038089495.1 Xerocomellus dryophilus
AACCTCCAATCAACGCCTCTGCACCAAGTGGCAGCGGAGGGAAGGCTGCACGCAACGACGCTGTTTCGCTCACCTTTGCTCAGGGTGTGGCTCGGCCGCCCACGGAACTCACCGATGCCCTCGGGCGCAGAAGCGCCCAGCCACGAACTCCTTATAAACCCGATGCATGGGAACGGATGTTGAACATCGCAGACCTCCTCAAAGACTACGGAGACATACCCCATGGACTTAGATATGGTTTTAAGATAGACTTCCCTAATATCACACATGTCCAATCCCCTCCAAACTCCCCCTCCATCATCATGTATCATGAACAACTAGACGAGATAGTACAGAAAGAGATATCCAAAGATAGATACATTGGCCCCTACCCCCTTTCCACCATCGAAAACGCCATCGGTCCTTACCAATCTTCCCCCTTATCTATAGTCCCCAAACCAGGTAAACCAGGAAAATTCCGTTTAGTACAGAATTTTTCCTTCCCAGCTTCCCCAAATGCATCCAACCCCTCCCAGTCCATCAACTCGTACATCGATGCAGCTAATTTTCCCACTTCTTGGGGAAAGTTCTCCATAGTATACCTATTAATTTCTCGTCTCCCTCCAGGATCAGAAGCAGCCACCCGCGACGTGGCGGAAGCCTATCGCACCATCCCTCTCCACCCAACTCAATGGCCAGCCGCCGTAATCCGGGTATCACAAACGCATGGCTGCATTGACACATGCACTGCCTTCGGTGCCACCCCATCAGCAGGTGTTTACGGTCACGTGGCTGACGCAGCAGCAGACATTTTCCGTTTTCATGGGATAGGACCCTTAGACAAATGGGTCGACGACCATATTTTCCTAAGAATCCCGCGCAAACACCTTACGGAATTCAACGCTGCCTGCACAGCCTGGCATCAAACAATCAAACCTGCAGGCAAATGCAAGCAAGGTAGCCGACTATTTTTCCAAGGGCGGCTACTACAAAACGGATCACACGAGGAGTTCAACGAGGACTGCGCCCACCCGATTCGCGATCTATCCCAATCTTCCCAACGGACGGAGCACGACGCTAACTTCACTTACAATTTAGACGACATAGACGCGATCTCCCAATCCCTCGGCATACCATGGGAAATTTCGAAGGACCAACCATTCAACCACTCGACTACGTACATAGGTTTCATCTGGAATCTACGTGACCGTATAGTATCCCTGAGCCCCGAAAAGACAAAAAAGTACATTACGGCTATAAACGAGTGGAACGCGCGACCTACGCACCGCCTCGATCACGTCCAAAAGCTGTATGGTAAACTGCTCCACACATCCTCACTCATACCAGCAGGTCGAGCATATCTCACGGGGCTCGAGCGCATGCTCGCTGTGTGCGAAAAGAAGCCCTTTCTCCCACACAGGCCGGATAAAACTGTAGCGCAAGACCTTGACTGGTGGCTGAAAAACCTCTCGTCTGGCGCCATCTCCAAAACCATTGTTCCTCCCCCCGTCTATACTGATCCCACGGCCTTCTCAGATGCTAGCTCTGGCATCGGAATTGGTGTCGTCATCGGCACACGATGGCGAGCCTGGAGGCTCATCCCAGGCTGGCAAGAACGAGGTGGCAAACGAGATATTGCGTGGGCCGAAGCTATCGGGTTCGAATTCCTTATCCTATCCCTCGCTCGCGTCATCAGCTCTAAACAACATGTCCTTGTACACGGCGACAATACCAGCATCGTCGAAAGCTGGAGGACCGGACGGCACCGGAACAACACCATCAATGACGTCTTCAAACGCATCCACACCTTCTTGGCACACGAATCCTGTCCTCTCCTCGGCGTCATTACTCATTTCGTCCCGAGCGAGAACAACCCAGCCGACGGCCCCTCCAGAGGCATCTACAGCGACCCATCCCTCCTCCTCCCTCACTTCCCCATCCCTCAGCACCTTCGCGAGTTCCTCATCGATTTCTCGGACCCGCTCCACCCCCGTGAATTATGTGCCATCACCAGCGGCAATGCCCCCGCCGCCACTACTAAGTTCCTTAGCCGCCTTCACTGCGAGCAGGAAGCCAGGGCTAGAGCAGCCGTCCTCCAACAGGAAGACGACGCCGTCATCCGTCTCGCTCTCCGCAACCCTTAAGCCCATCCCAGCGCGTTTCAACAATCCACTCCCTACCCCTTCTCCAGGTCACTCACTCCCGAAACCACGCCCGTACAAACCTGACCTCACCCCCACTCCATCCCCCCTTCGTCCTCACTGCCTCGCACGCCAACGTCTTCTCTTGTGGACACCCGCGCACGCATCTCCGCGCTCCACAAGAACTGATCCCGTCGGATCCTTTCCACTTTCAGATGACGCGCTCGATCGTATCCTACGTGTCATAGGAGCATCATGGGCAGATTCAACCAAAGAATTGTACGGCACAGGACTCCTCACTTTTCACGTCTATTGTGACATACACGACATACCCGACCATCACCGAGCGCCCGTGTCCTCTAATCTCCTTTCCGCCTTCCTTTCCAGCTGCACAGGCACTCATTCGGGATCTACCATAGCAAACTACGCAGCGGCGCTCAGGGCATGGCACATTTTACATGGACTAGAGTGGAACATAAAAGAACTAGAGTACAAAGCCATCCTTGAAGGTGCGAATAAACTCGCACCTTCGTCATCCAAACGAGCCAAACGTGCCCCATTCACAGTCGACATACTTGAGAAGTTCCGTCACACCATGGATCTAGATGACCCTCGAGATGCTGCGATTTTCGCGTGTATCGTAGTCTCCTTTTACTGTGTCGCGCGGCTAGGTGAATTTACAGTCCCCGCTATCACAAAATTCGATAGCGCTAAACACATTTCTCGTGCCGGTGTCAAATTTACTTTCAACCACGAAAATCTCCCCGTCATATCGTTCTCCTTACCTTGTACCAAAACGTCGCCAGAAGGAGAGAATACCCACTGTGCCCCACACAATCCCGTTACGCTGTCAGATCCAAAAACCGCCCTAGATAACCATTTCCGAGTCAACCCTGCCCAGCCTACAGACCACCTTTTCGCATGGAAACACCCGACCAGCGGTCTGAGACCCCTTTCCAAGAAAGAAGTCGTAAAACGAATCGAATCTATCAAAAAGACTCACCCTGAAATCCCGGATCTCAAAGGACACAGTCTTAGGATCGGCGGCACCCTCCATTATCTATTAAAGGGAGTCCCCTTCGACGTCGTCAAAACAATCGGACGCTGGTCTAGCGAATCCTTCACGATCTATCTTAGGCACCACGCTCTCGTACTCGCCCCCTTTCTACAACAGCAACCCTGTCTCCTCGACAACTTCCGACACTACTTACTACCACCCGTTAGGTAGTCCTCCGAGTGAGTCACGGCTCCTACTATCTGGGCTTCACTCACGTGCTGCGTCGCCCGCTCCTACACCTCAGGGAACACAGCTCGCTCCGCCAGACAGTATCGGGTCCAGCATCGGGCCGAAAAAGCCTTTGGCTTTTTGCCCACTCATTTACTACTCGTAGTTTCCTTTCCTGTACATTCGTAACATCGGACGCTCGTTCATTTGTCACGCGAAAGACATAACATCGTCATCGCGTTCCATGTCCTGATTGAAATAGTCACTCGTCGTCACAATACACACGACAACACACCGAGAATCCATCTAAGTATCGAACGCATAGACGGTCCTTTTTTGTACTCTCCATTCTTTTCATTCCGTCGTTCTCTTTGTGGGAGGGCAGATCGAGGTAAAAAAAAATCCTTGCACTGCCAGTGCAATGCCGTACTCATGTCGTTTCACGATTGTCGATCGAGGCAACGACTCGGTCGCGAATCAAATATAGAGGATACGGTGGCACCTCCCTCGGTGTCAAGGACACACGCCCGGCATTTACTTACTGTACGGGCTCCGTCCATTCGTCCGAGTCGCATACCCTGCAGTATGTGTGACGAGAGGGACTGAGGTGAGTTCCCAGAATCATGCGATCCGAATCGCCACCGCCATGGCCGACCCCAACGCCCAACCTCGTCCGCATGGCAAACCGTCTTGTCTCTCTTTTCTTCGGTGCGCAGACGACGACGAGTGCGAGGATGATGAGAGCGCTCTGGGCGTCGACGATGTCCATCTCTGTCCGACTCCATACGCCTGGGCGAAGCCGATTCGCCTGCTCAACTGCCAGATCGTAGTTACCCAGCACTCGACTTTGTGCCGCACGCTGCCAGCCACGACGGGGAGGTCCATACTCCTTCCTCGATCAGCTTTAGAGAGGAAGAGGAAGAAAGTAAAGGAGACGAGTTACCGGCGTTCTATCGTGGTTCCACCCAGTTGGGGACGAAGAATATATCTACGGTCGCCCGACTTGCACCTCGGCCATTTCAAATGCAGGGTGTGTCCAAGCTGCCCGAGTCACCCATATCATCATGTGCTCCAAGGCTTAGAGAGGGACTGGGCCAGGCACGACGACGAAAATGACAAAGCGACGTGATCGAAATCGTGGATGTGGACCTTTCCCACTGCGAGCCCTTCGCCTGTCGAACCTCTGTCTGTTCATGCTTTGGCAGGACCAACCACGTTTGTGAAATCGAAGCCATCGAGTGGGTTCCAGCTAGGCAGTACCATGGCAACCTGATCAATCTTGCTAAACTGCAAGGGGAACCTCGATGGGTACAGAGGAGCATGAATAGATCACTATGTGCTCTTACAGCCAACTACGCGTCCGCAATTTCATGCACTCTGCTGGACGTTGCATAAGTCCACCATACTCTGGTGATGTACCCCACTGGATGCCGCAAGCAGCCTCCTGCACAAGTCTGCCAGAGGCTGCAAGCCCCAAAGCGTGTAGCTTGAGGGGGAGTGGGGCACAGCTACTACGAGCTGGAAGGTAACGATGGTGCACGCACAGCGGCGGGAGGGTAGTAGCGTCACAGACTCAATACAAGTTGACACAGAAACACACTAGCTGGATCAGCACGAAGCAGCAAAAGAATGGCACATGCACCCAGGCTGCCAAATACACTGTGCAACGGCTCGAGAAGGTCCTGCGACCAATAAGTTGAAGGAGCAGTCGGTGAGAGTCGGTTGACTGGTCAGGGCGGCATCGCCACTGCTGGCTTGACATTGGTTCAATCTCCGCTCGAATGTGTGCTGCACTCGGACATTTCGGACCCTCGGACGCTTCGGACGTTCGTAAAATACAATCCCCACTCGCGAAGAATCAAAGGTCCCCGCAGTTACCTACACATAAAGCCATACAAGGCAGGTGTGTAGTCCCTGACCTAACCCAAACGATCTGCTTATTGAGTGCTTAGTATGGGATCGTCAGGGCGAGCCGGCCGAAGGGTGCATCCAAACCTAGTCAAACACAACAAATGACTAGATAAATTCCTCTTGTTGAGAGGCTGTAGAGCACAGGCGGACAAACGAAGCTTTATTCCTGGACCCGGAATGCTTAATCAGGAATGGGCAGAGGGGTAGTTATTCTCAGACAGGGCGCTGTCGTTCCTTCCATATGACGTCGACGCTACCAATGCGCGGTACCGAGGTGAGCGCTCTAGCTTTTACCACTCTGTCCGGAGGGTTTACTGCCAGTGGGATGTGACTATAAAACTCATCAGAGACTCGTATTTGCATTCCGGGTGTGTTTGTGTGCGCAGTTCACCTATCATGCATGAAAACTGAGGAGGCCGATCCCTGATGTAGTGTGTATGAGTGTGCAGATTGAGAATAGTGGATCGGGAAGTTCGTTATCGTGATTCATCTCCGTTTCCTTGCCGCAAGTGATTCCATTTCGCCATGTTCGTGCTATTGACCGCTGCCCGGGCTCTTCCGCGCTGCCATCTCGTCGTTTCCGGGACATCGCATCATGCCCCAGGGGTACAACCGGTGGCCTCACTGGCGCCTTGGTATGGTCTGGGACTTCATAAATACTAACCATTACGGTGTCGGGATGCCCCAAATCCCGCAAAGCATGTCTTCCTCTCAGGCCCCCCCATTGGACTTTGGACCAACGCTCGGTGCGCTCCTCGTTGGCGTAGTATTGGCTGCTGCGTACGTGTTAATGCCTTTTGAGACTTCTGACACGCGACTCGGAGCGATGGGTCATCTCACCCTGCCCCACTAGGTTTCTTGGAGCCACTTGTTTGCAGACCGCCTTCTATGTGAGTATCCCAACCTGAGCAGACATCGAGTTCGCCGGGGCTTCCGAATGTATTTTCTGAATATCATCGGTCTTGGTACAGTACTGCACATACCCCAATGACACCACATTCATGAAAGTGCTGGTGAGTCCATTGGTCGATGCGTACTGTCGTCGTTATGCCTCTCTTGCCTCTCATCAGGTTGGCGTACTATGGCAAGTGCTTGTCTGTTGACACCTGCGTTTGCACTGACTGTGGCTTTGGGTTGGCCTTGTAGTGTACTGGACGTGCTGTCGCTCATACTGTGGGCCCATGCCGGCTACACATACCTCGTCACCAATTACGGTAATCTTGCCTTGGCCAACAATTTGGTATGGTAAGTCACTCAAAGGGTTTGCGCTTGATCTGGTCTCACCCCGCAACGCAGGAGCATTGCGGTGAGCCAAAGTCCTCGACAGGTCGTGTGTTTCTGACACGTATTCCCAAGGCTGAACCTGCCGTCACCGGTGTTATCGCATTGTCGGTGCACTTGTGAGTTGACGACCAACCAGTTGTCTGTGTCCTCGACACTCCTAAGATCTAACTACCGTATCCAGATATTTATCGTGGCGCATCCAAATTTGTATGTCCCTGCCTCCCGTGCGCGTCCATCATGCGTGCTGATGGTCTTAGTGGACCGTAGGTGGAGGATACTCTCCATTGTGATCGTATGTTATTGGTTTCAGTCTGGCGATCGCATTTCATTCATGTTCTTCAGGCACTAGCCTCTTTAGTCTCGTTTTGTGAGTCATGTGCGTCAGATATTTCAAGAGATCATTCTAAACTGTATCCATATGCTAGCGGTGGTCATAGGTGCGTTTATTTGAAGGTTGCTAATCTGGAGAAGTTAATCATGCCTTCACTTTAGTGGCCGTCACATTAGGGTGCGTCGTCAAGCATGGTAGTGCGCTGGACATAACTCACGAGTGCCGGTTTGGACAGGTTCGCCGGTATAGAGCATGGCTCATCCGTTCCCACCATCGTGAAACAAGTTCAAGTATGGTAACATTTACTCCCTCTCGAGGCGCCTTGGCTCATCGAATTTATCCACATCGGACAATACTTACTTTTGCGCACAGTGGTACACGCTGGCTGTCAATATTTCGGGTTGCGTGATTGTCCTGACTATTTCTGGTTCCATATCTTATTTGCTGTATCGCGGCCGAAGTGGATTTTCAATGTACGAAGCTCTCCACATGAATGTCGGTTCAAGGACCCTGACCATCTGTCTGCTTGACCGTATTAGCACAGACCGCATTCTCAGCAGACTGACGTTGTATATCGTTGCCAGTGGTGCGATTACCAGGTCAGTCTCGCCGTGCTGTGAACATACAACAGAGCTCACGTCGACACACCTTGCATCATATTTTGTGTATTCCAGCATAGTCCGAGTGCTCGATTTGATTCTCGTACGTCACCCATGATGGTTAGAGAGGCTGGAGCATGCTCACATGGCTCTTGTGACTAACCTTTGCTAGTTACGAGCATACCCCGACACCACGTATTTCCTCATTCCCTACATCTGTTTGTCCAAAGGTAAGCGTGTCCCCCTTTTTTTCACTCAACCAAGATTGAATTGGAGGTTCCTTCACTATAGCATACACTAATTCACTTCTCGCCACGTAAGTCGCATCCAATCGATCTCATTGACGACCTCATCGCGCATCGAAAATGACTCACGACGTCCTCGCCACGACAGACTCAATTCACGAGCTAGCAGACGGTATCCGCTTTCCAGCCAAGCCCAAGCGAGACTTGAGCTACGGGATGAGGCGTTGGGCCCGCTCAGGTTACCTATCAAGGCGGCAGGAGCGGGATACGAGCTTTCGATGGTTGCTTGATGGTCTTGTCTGTGACGGAGTGAGGAGTTGGGAGTCGGTCCTTTCTTGTGCTCTCCATTCTTTTCACTCCGTCGTTTTCCTTTCTCTTTGTGGAGAGGGGAGATTGAGGTATTTAAAAAAAGGAATACGGTGGTATTCCCCCAGTGTCCAGCCGGGAGTGCAATCTGAAGGGCCCACCCCCGGCATCTACTTACTGTACGGGCGGGGCCCATTTCTCGCATGCCCTGCGGTGTGCGCGATAGGAGGGACGGTGAGTTCCCACCCAACGTAGTCCCGATGCGAACCTACCCGATGCTTAGACCCGCCACAATATATATATCAAATCGAATGACGAGCCAAGAGCAAACCCATTGATGAGCTCCTCGACGAGGAGCATCCCGTTCGCGTGCTTGGGAGTGAGGAACTGAATCAAGACACCGACGATGGAGACCTTGCATGCAACAGTAACAATCCCAGGGCATCTGTCTGACGAGGAGTCACACAAACTCATGTCCGGGGCGCCCTAATTCTAAGGCAACCTATGCTGTAAGAGACTTGAGGGGGTCAGCTTAGCGGCGAAAGAATTGTTGGACTGTCGTTCATGTCAGCTGCTCGACAGATGCACGCCGTCCGTCGCGCTCGCGCTCGCAAACGAAAACACGTTTTAGATACCCAACACGGAAAAAAACACTCGCCCCAACCGATCAGAGATCCAGCCCAACGAAAACCCACCAAACGCGCTCTGCCAACTCGCAGGAAGGATAGGCTAGCCATCCGAGATGTATCCAAAGCCCGTGCGGAACTGGGGGACGCTCAACTATGGGAGTCGGATTGCATAAAAAACTTGCAGCGCACACACTTTGTAGGGTGCGCACCAAACGATGTCAGCCGTGGGCGACTGGGGGACCCAACGTCTGCTCACCATCATGATGGGCGTTTCCGAGGTTCATTGACAACTTGAAGCTCCGACGAACGTGAGCCGTGCGCGGCACAACCCGCACATACTTACCCTGCGTTTCCGTTTCTGACGCTGTTGCTCCGGAGAGTCCGATCGCTGAGTTGACGATCGATCGATCCGAATGCGATCAAAGTAAAGTCACCGCAGTTGCTGAACTCTTTTTTTATTATCGAGAAGCTCGTCGTCGGAAGATAACCGAGGGCCACTTCCACATGTAGTTGGCCAAGTAGGAGGGGTCACAGACCGATTCGTCTCTCCTCTTCCTGGCAGACTTGGATCCCGAAAGTAAACGTTGGGGACGGCACGAGGCTGTTCAACGTCTACCTCCAGGATGCCGTCGAGGACGGTGTGGACACCTCTCAAGATGTCGTGCTTCTCCAGGAAGTGCTCGAAGCGGGCTGGAAGGCATGTTGACCACGTCGGGAACAATAGCTTCAAGATCCTCGCCTTTGGATCATTCTTTCTTGTGTCATCACATCACGCATCTTCGTTGCACGTCGTTTAGATTTCTTTTCTCGAACATGGTATGCACAAGTTCGAACGCTTTGTCGCTCTGGAGTCTGTAGGTTCTGATTTCGTTGACATGCTCTCGGTAATCTGTTCGCTCTGAATTCGCTTTCGAGTCGGCTGGCTGTGTACTAGAACGGTCGCCACTGCATTGGATGAAGTCTATATATCACTTGACGATGTGTCAGACAGCCTTCGAATCTGTCGACACGACTTTGAACTGTTGACACTTGCCAGGACCTGTCAGGATATGCCACAAAGAAACACGCCACATACATTCAGTCAGACTCGGCGTGGCATAACGGTACTAGTACATTCAACATCTCGTACAGGTTCGGGACTCCAAATCGAATTTCCGCTCTGTGATTCAGGCAAGGATCAACTGCCAGTCAGACAGCCTGGTGCTAGACTTTGGGGCCTTAGAGATGTCCTGTCCCACTACCGCTGCCGAGATGTACCAATAGTTAACAAAGCCAGCATCTACAATGCTAAAAAAGCCAATAAGGGCATTTCAATGCACGAAACCGAGAAAGCGGGGGAAATTTGCCAACGTGTATGTACCAAGCGTCCCTTGGAGGACCCAATTATGCCTGCCGGAGGTGAGGGCCTTGAGGATGTTGTCCCCGTCGGTGCCCGCCACAAGGCTGGAGGCGTTCTTGGGAGAGACGGTTTGCGTCGTTGCATCGTAAGGGGCCAAGGTCCACTGCATGTGACAATCAATATTCAAGATCTCCATCACGGATTTCGAGGACAAAGGATATCCGCACCACTTGAGAATCTAGACTGGCGAACTCGGTGACAATCACGGCATCACCACTACCAGTGTATGTGGCAGCGAGTAATCTCCCATCGGAGGCGGCCGTCTTGTTGACGATAAAAAAATTTGCATTGGGTGCTTGAGACATTGTTGCGGTGGGAATGGATGTGATTAGTGATGCGAGTGGAAAGGACGGCTTTTATATCTCTCCTTGAGCCCACGAACCGATCAAGGGGACCCTTCTAGAATTCGATGTGGAAAGGACAACTCCCACCGATACAAGTATCCGCTATCCCACCATCCTGGTCATTGCGTCCTACATGGGCGGTGATCTGACACAAGAAGTTCAGCCGTTATTAGTCGTATTTCCGTCAAGTTCCGCTGGTTCCTCAAATTAGTCTACCTCCATGGGCGGCACCTGTTCGACACGGCAATTTGATCAGGTAGGGACTAGACAGACTTGGTGAGGTCTTCATTATTCATGGCCTGGATGCACGAACCTTGCAAGCTCATATCTAGTGTACCGACAACAGATATTCCCCCTGGAACCTATAGGACATGTCTTCGCTACTACACCGTGAGGTGAAGACAAGGATTGCTGGTCATCTACTCGGCTGGTGGGGAGCAGGAACTCAAGCACAAAGCCTGTTGATCAATCGATCATGATTCAACTAGTGCCGTTGGCGTGGAGCACGAAACGCGGAAATTAGTACCTGGGGGCGCAAGCATTACCCAGTACTTGGTATTCAAGTGCGTCCTCGGGTGCATCCGACACAACTTCTTGACCAGGTACGGTTTAGATTGACGCAGACATTTGATACAAAAGACCGAAGATGGACCCTGTTTGCGCCCGGTCACGTGCTCCCGTGCAACGCCAGGTCACGCGGTTGTGCTTTCTTGATCGGTTCATCTGGTTCGTCCGCGTCAGATCCCAGCAACAAACATCCTCGGATTCCTTCAGTCTGGTCTTATCGTCGATAAAAAAAGGGCTGGAAGTTGCGAAGACGCAAGTCGAATACCAGCAACAGCTGCAAACATCCTGGGATTTTCCAGTTGTTGGTATACAGTATGTATTGTGGATCTTGTCAGTTGGGGAAGGAATAACTGCTATGATGATATGGCCTAGCTGAGCAGCGAACGTCCGCAGCTGCCAGTTCTCATGCAACTCACGGGACCAAAACGGTATTGTCGAGTGCGGACAGCCGCAGTGTGGTAGTGTTATTGGGCCAGCGGAGATGAACGTGAACGCACGGCTCACATCGAGGGCTATATCAAATTCCAGAAGGGTCCCCCTGATGGGTTCGTGGGCCTACGCCCAGTTTTTCTTTTCTTTTTTTGTGACCTCGTTTATTACCCTTTGTTGGGCAGTACATACGGGGAATCTAACTGTATGAAGGCGAGGTATAAAAGCTGTCCTTTCCACTAATCACGTCCATTCGCATTGCACTAACCCAATGCAAGTTTCTTTATCGTCAACAAGACGACCACCTCTGACAGGAAGTCACTCGCTGCCACATACACTGGCAGCGGTGACGCTGTGCGAGTTCGCCAGTCTAGGCTCTCAAGTGGTGGGTCTATTCTTTGACCTCTCCATGATTGAGATTTTGAATATTGATTATCGCATGCTTCGAGCGCTTCCTGGAGAAGCACGACATCTTGAGAGAGGTCCGCACCACCCTCAAGGGCATCCTCGAGAAAGGCGTTGAACAGCCTCGTGCCGTCCCCAACAATGTTTACTTTGGGATCCAAGTCGCCTGGGCCATCGGGTATCTGAAAACGCCCGTCAGGTGTCTGCCAGGAGGAGGGGAGACGGATCGATCTGGATTGCTGACCCCTCCCACTTGGCCAACGACATGTGGACGTAGCCCTCGATTTTCTTCCGACCGACCAGCTTCTCGACGAAAAAGAGTTTGGCGTCTGCGGTGACTTGGGGCACGGGGCCATCAGGATGTCCACATGTGTCATCCTGATTCCGCGTGTGGCACGGGAAAAAAAGTTCACCGGGTATACGAGAGCAAAACACGCTTGGTGGAACTTATTTTGATCGGTGACAGGTTCGGATGGATTGTCAATTCAGCGATTGGCCTCAAATGTGTCGATGGAACGGGAGACACTGCATGTCGGGCATACTCCAAGCATAGAGGGGGGGTGCGCGGCGCGCTCCTTGCCCGAATAAAGGACGACAATCCAGTCGCGAATTTGCGCGAGGCCTTGAGTTCTGTAGGTCATGCAATTCAATCACGCATGGGGATGGCGTCACCGTCCCCTCGACGCTGATCACAACGGTCCCTCTGCAAGTCATGTCGTCGTCCTGCCCGCTAACCAGACGCCGGTGAGGGCAGATTGGCATTGCCTTTTCAACCGAGGGAGCTGGATGGGAGATACCTTCTTTAAGTCACCATGGATGTGACGTGTGCACTGACGACCACTCTTCGTGACGACGCTTCGCTCTGTGTGGACTAGGGAGAAAAGACACGGGGTGAGTAGTAGTTAGATGTGTACTTGGAAGTGAAACGGCGACATGTTGCGGGTGGCGGCGAAAGACTAAAAATACGATTTTGTGCGTCTGGCACGAAGCCGGCCCTGACTTTATTTATCCTTGTGCCTCGACTTCCGCAGGCCAGTAACATCTCACATCAACGAGCGCGCAATGCCAGTGAGGAACTTGAAGCAGAAATAATTGCATCCCTACCAAGCGATCCGAAACACCCAAAGCTTAAGATTAAAAAGAAAAAAGAAAAAGGTCGACATGAAAAAAAAAAACATCGTCCATACGAGATCGTACGGTCATGATCGATTCAAATCCTATCCGCATCCCCGGGCCCATCAGGTGACCTAGCTGCAATATTGCTCCCCTTTTTGCTCAACCATTCGCTTCTTGCTTCCAGGGATTGATCTAATTACTGTAACAACCTTCTACAGCACAAGGGAACATTACTTTGGTGTTCTGTTGAAGTCAACTGCCTAGAATAGCAAGACGGTTCATGTGAACACGCTTTGCATGGGCTGGTTGACCAGCTTTTGCGTGGCTTTGGGACGTTCGTATTCACCAGCTAACCTCTTGAGGACGGCGTGGAACACGTGATCTCCGTTGGGTGTAATATAGGATACGTTATCCGCAAGCAACCGAATCATGGAATGTTTCTTGTGACATTGGAGTGCGGTGAATAGTAAGTCGGGAGGAAGAGACACTTCGAAGTCGGGAGCATGAGACAGAAGATATTCCACAATGGATGTGAACCCTCGGGATATGGCAATGTGGATTGGTTGTTTGTTAGCGTTATTGAGCATAAAAGGATTGCAGCCAGCATCGACGAGAACCTGCGTAGTCGTGCGACACTGAGTTTCCTCAAGTATCGAGATGGCAACATGCAAAAGTGTATCTCCATCTTCATCCTGGACATCCACATCCACTGCTCTACGAATGAGGGAAGGAGTCATCCATAGTTGATACCGCAACGCAGCGAAAAGGATCGCAGAGGGTAATGGAACAGCTTGGGAATTAAGGTATTCCCAAACCTTGTTCCTCACGACAATGTCATCAATCATTGCACTGCCAGAACTGTGAACGAGGTCACCGGCTGCGCCGGCGAGAATATTTTCCCACTCCGGACATCGGTCTTGGCCCGCCCGAAACTGTTGTACCGTGTTGCCAATGAGTGGACGGGACGTCGGTACTTGCACAGCGGGACCATCCTGCAGTAAGGACGAGATGTCTGATGATGAGCTGAACAACATCAAATAATTGACAATTTTGTAGGACCCTTGCTTTGCTGCAATGCGAAGGGGTGTTTCGCCACGTAAGTTGAGAGCTGAGGGGTTGCAGCCGACGTGAATGAGTATCCCTGCAACCTCCAAGCAAACGGATCTATCGAGTGACCGCATGATGACGTGCAGCAAAGCGTCTCCATTGGGATTGAAGACGTGGACGTTGGCTCCTTTGCTAACAAGCAAGCGGATCATCTCGACTCTCTTTACGGCGGTGGCTTGTAATGCTGCAAATAAGATCCTCGAAGGAAGAGGCACGTCCTGTGAAAGGAGATATTCCACCACGGAGACGAATCCTCGCACTACAGCAGCATGGATCGGTGGTTTGTCGCCCGCATCGAGTTCACATGGGCTGCAGCCAGCTTCAACGAGAAGCTTCGTGATAATGAGGCATTGCTTCTCGTCAGACAACCTCATAGCTATGTGGAGTGGAGTATCCCCGTTAGGTGCAAGGGCATTCACAATAGCTGCTCTGCATCTCAGCGATGGATCTTTTACATTTACATCCAGATTGAAGACCTACCATGGGGTTGTGATGCCGAAGATATATCGGACAATGATGTACTCATGGAAAGCAGAGTTCTGACGACGGGGATGCACCCCTTTTCCACTGCGACAAGGAGACATGTCTCTGTGCAACCGGCTTGGACAAGCCCCCTCGTGGCAAGCGTCAATTCGTCTCCACCATTTATCTGCTCATAGTCTTCCTCATCCTCGATGACTGCTTCCAGAAGTCGTCGGTTGTCCCAGGGAGTGGCTGCCCATTTGACAAATTCAGCCGTCTGTAGCAATCGCCGGATGATATACAGAGGGAATCGATGAGGCTGCACTCTGAGCACTCGGGTCAATAACCCATCGGGGATGGTACTTCCTTGCGCTAAGAGCAGATCGAGCATTTCCGCATGCCAACAGTCCACAGCAACCTGTATTGGCATCGCCTTGCGTTTGTCGGAGCAATCCGCGATCGAGGTGTCCGACTCCGGGTCATTTGCGCCTGATCCATCGACATATATGGCGTCCATATCTGAGTCATCCGCGACCACTTTGTGGACAACCAAACCCAAGTGATTTACATTGGCACCTCGCAAGATCAGAGCCCTAGCATGATCGGTCTTGCCAAAGTGTGCAGCATATACGAGCGGGTTGATTCCTTCCCTTGGTGTGAGGGCAGGACGATCGAGGAACGCGCGAAAAAGAACATCGGACGCAAAGGTGACGAGGGTATACATCGTGAAATCGTGCTCCGAACTTGGCCATGGAATCCCAGAGCGAATCAGCGGAACTAATTTGCACATTCGGTCCCACTCCCGAGCGTGTCGGTAAATCACCAGTTGCAGGGTTTCCATGTCTTTGAAAATACCAGTGTTACCCGACCCAAGATGAGCAAGATGACTGAAGCCATCGGAGAGCACATATTTCAGAAGCGGGCGAGATGCGTAGGATGTGGTGAGCACGAGGTCCCGTTCCCGTGTCGCGTTGGACGATTGATCGTTGCATTCCTTCATCTGCTCGAGGCAGAAAGAAATATAGGCCATGCAAAGCTTAGCCAGCCGTTCGTGTGCATCTTCCAAGACAATATGATATCGTAGTAATTTGGCCTGAACGAGTTCTCCAACAAGGTACTCCTACACATGATTGTGCTCATAAGTGGCTACAAGGAAGAGACACACACTCTTTCAATGGACTCAGCTCACCTTAACGCTCATATGAGAGAGCGTGACAATATCAGTTTCTTTATGATGTATCACCAGGCTTCTGCTGACTTCCAAGAAATCAGCACCCTTTATTAGGGTGAATCTAGGGTCTAATGCTCGCCGTATAGGGTCAATCGTAAGCCCTTCGAGGAGCTCATGCAATCGCATGGGTCGTAGGGCAGCCACTAGCCACACCAATGCACGGCGCACTAGAAGCGCATCCGACAGGCACCTGTCAATAGCAATAAGGATCCTCCTATAAGTCTCTTCCAGTCCTTCTGGAAGGCTCTCGAGCACCCTCCGAATTTCCGAAACCGAAGTACAATTGTCGAGCGTATCGATCTGGCATTGTACCCAACGAAACCTTAAACACAAATATGTCAGTCTAAATACTGAGCACGTGGATCATTGTTTCTTACATGCCGTCTGCCTTTGCACATAATTGGGATCGAATATCCTCTTTCAGCCTCCCATCAAATGTCCTCAATCGACTTCGTGAGTCGAGCTCTCTCGTAACATGTAACAGGATATCGGCTGACAATTCGTCGGCCATTTTATCCATCGATATGCATGGGAGATGAGAAAGCATCTGGACGATGTTCTGCAGCGGCCGACTCGTGACAAATATCCGTGCGTCACCGCTACACATGATGAGGCCGTCGAGAAGGGTCTCCACCTCTCTACATTCGTCCAGTGCGTCGACAACGACCAAGGGTATGCGAGGGCATAACACCGCGACCTTGGACAGATAATGCGCCAGTCCCTTTACGTTGTAGAAGGGATCCACACGACTGTCTGCCCCTTTGAGTAGCTCATCGAGCAAAGCCTCTGGATCCGTCATAACGACACAGAGATGCTTCGTTAACTGGGCGAGAAGGGAGCGCATCACTTCTACGGCGCTTGTAGATCGTTTGGCCCGAAAGTCACAGTAGACGTAGGCTAGGAGTTCTCCATCCTTCTTCGTGTTGTTGAGGTCGTTGATGACAGAAGAGCTACTCGCGCTGTCAGCGACTCTACCTCGGTAATAGGTGGCTTAAACGCACGCTAAAACTGATTTTCCTGCACCAGCTGTGATGAAGCTCGTGTCAGTAACACGATCATTCGAAGCATCGAAAGGGACACCTTTTCCTTGCAACCACAGAAACGTATCTTTCCCCTCCCTCCATGTCCTATATGCAGCCGTAGCGGGTAACCACGTGCATGTATCGGATTGTCGCACAGAGGATGTTTCCCAATGTTTCCCAGAGCAAATCAACGCATCGAGTGCTCTCAATAACTTCTTCAGTTTCTGAGCTGGGTGTAGGATATCGTTAGCGAGAACGGTGTGTCGCCAATGATTTTTTGCACATACAAACAATTTCCTTCCTTCGATGTTCTGTCGTGCCATCTTTCGTTGAGGGACCAGCGGGTTGAAGTTGGCCTTGGCCTTGCACACGCTTCTCCCTTGTAAATCGAGAATCACTGTACACTGTGGACCCCGCCACAAGGCTGTAAAACTTACTCGGTTTTAGACTGCATGGTCTGCCTGAGTGCTTCATTCTCGTAGTTCCTGTGTAACGTTGACACGCATGACTTCATCCAAATACTCCGCACCCACCAGATGTCCGTCGTGAGTAGGAAGTGAAAATGAGCCTTATGGGCGTAGAAAAGTGCGATGGCCACATTAATGTCTTCTTCCTGGTACCCGATTCTCGTTGGGGTGAACCCAGCGAACACCTGTACCTCGTGATCGATATTGAGCAATATCTCCATCTCTCTCAGCGTGTTTAAACACATATTGGGTTCTGGACCGGACAGCCAGTCTACCAAGCGGTCATCGAGCATATAATGCCGACGCAGCAACGGATCATCAAAGACTTCGAGGATGGCGCGTGAAGCATCGATGATTGTTTGGACTTCGAATTCGAGCCGGATGAGAGAGTATTGTCGGACCTGCCTGACGCCTCTAGTAGTGGAATACCGAGCTATAGCGTTTCGGATGTGCTGCGTAGCTAGCACTATGGAGTTTAAGATATTCTTTGCAGAGTCCATAGTGGTGTTGTTTACAGCCTTGTTCGCTACCGTTGGCGAAGGAGGCGGTGCAGCTAGGCGGCCCACTGCCAGTGCCTCGTCTTCCCGAATCTAACTTTTAAGTTAAGACAGTAGTCAAAGGGTGCGCATTACTAGTCTCCCGTAGGCAGCCCCTTAGGTAGGAAGACAGTCGTTCCTACGTTTCTAATGAGGTAATAGGCAAGCCGTCGAGCCATTGCGTCGATCCGCATGTATCACCGTGATCTCATACTAACGAGCACGCAATGAAGAGAAGAAACAGTGCTCGCCAGGCGACCCGAAACACTAAAAGTTCAAAGAGAAAAAAGAAGAGGGTCGACATGAAAAAAAGACATCGTCCACGCGAGATCGTACGGTCACGAACCCCATTCCCAATCGTGGCCAATCCATCCCCCGAGCCCATACGTCCCTCAGATCCTATCCGCATCCCCGTCATACAGCCGATGCGCTGCGAAATGCCTCGCAGGCACCCGCTTTTCGTACAACAAGTCGAGCCTAGCATCGCGCTCAGGAAGAAACGACGACGAAACGGAAAGGACGACACGCACTCGTCGACGGTCCGTCCTCTGGTCTCGGGGATGAAGAAATACGCCCAGATCGTCCCTGCAAACGCGAGACCCCCAAAGATGAAGCCGACGTAGCCTCCGAGGTTCGCTTCGTCGGGGTTGACGCTACATCGTCAGGGCAAGCGGGTCGAGGGAGCGGGAGTCGAGGAAAACGCATGGGTGGACGGACGTGGGGAAGGGCGTAAGCGTCCCGCAGATCGTGGATGAACGGACCACTCACAGATAGGGAATGATGATGTTGGCAAGCATACCACAGAGCGAGTTGGTCCAAATCCCAATACCGACCGTCTTTGAACGGAGCTTGGCAGACGAGACTTCAGCAAAGATGACGTATCCCAGTGGACCACTGTTCGTTTTCGACCAGGGAGGTGAACGTCGAAAACCTACGAGTAAGCAACGCAGACGCACATGCTGGTTTGATAGACAAAGTTATAGATGATCGTCTAGGAACATGCAGGGGTCAACTCCACCTACAGCATGGACCCGCTGGGGGTAACTTACAAAGGCAGAGACGGCCCACTTGGCATTCTGGTTCGCGCTCCCTATCCAGATGAATCCGATCAAGAGCAAGATGACGGTGCATGCAACCATGCCCCAGTTGAAGATGAAGCGACGGCCGAAGCGGTTGACGGTGTAAAAGGTCAGCAGATTTCCGACGACCTGGTGTATGTGAAGTAGACGTCACTCAAAGGATACCGTAGCACTCACTCCGATGGCAGTCACCCCCACACCGAGGTTGAAAGCATTGCTCGTCGCAAACCCGGCAAGCTCGAAAAAGTATGTACTGAATCCCAAGACAAATACCACACCTAAAAACATCGTCTGATCACTGAAATAGATGCGCACCTCGCTGTTCCTCACCTGCGCCTTGCTGTAGCACAAACACCATCATGGCAACGATCGTACGCTTGAGATTTTCACCTGGAACGTCGCTCAAAGTGTATTCCACGAGTACGCGAAAGGAATGGGTTACCCCTGAAGCAATCCGCGTACGTCGCTGTGGCGGCATACGAGTCCTCGAGTTCGATTGTCTCTTGAATTTGCTGTCGTTGGAGTTTTGCATCGACCGTCGGTCCTCCGAGATGGATGAGGACCTTCTCTGCATCCTCATACCGACCTTTGCGTACTAGCCACCAGGGCGACTCGGGTGCAAACGGAAGACCGATCAAGAGGATGACAGGAAAAATCCACTGGAGAGCGCTAAGAGAACAAATTTGGCGAAGGATGTATGTATACGACGCATCACTCACAACGGGAGCCTGTAGGCATAAACATCTGTTCTGTTCCCGGTGCCCCGAATGACACCGTTAGACATGCTGTTGACGATGGGCGTCCCCAAGTGAGAAGGGAAGTAAGAAGATGCAAGGATGCTTACAATTGACCCACTATGACAGCGTCAGCAGCCCAACACAGCGAAATATATACAAACCAGACTTACGATCGATCCAGAGATTCACGGCGGCCGTCGTGATACCTCGCAGGGCAAGCGGAGACACCTCCGCACAGTAACCACCAGCGCACGAGACATACATCCCTACCATGACATATTTCAGCAATCGAATGTCAAGTCTTCCGAGTCAATCGACGGACCGAGAGCAAACCCATTGATGAGTTTCCCGACGAGGAGCATCCCGTTGGCGTGCTTGGGAGTGAGGAACTGAATCAAGACACCGACGATGGAGACCCCACATGCAACAGCAACGGCCCCACGTCGTCTGTCACGCTCGCGTGAGCAAACGAAAACATCACCATAGATACCCAACACGAAAAAAAAAACACTCGCCCCAACCGATCTGAGATCCAGCCCAACGAAAGACCACCAAACATGCCCCCAATCGAGCTGACGCTGTTGAATGCGCTCTGCCAACTCGCAGGAAGAATAGGCTGGCCATCCGAGACGTATCCAAAGTCCGTGCGGAACTGGGGGACGCTCAACAAGCCTCCACCGACCTGATCGTTCGAATGTCGTCCAACCCGGCCTCACGTGAGCGGCGTCCAAAGTACGCGGAGAGACGTACCTGTGCATCATAGCCCCACAAGAGCGCACCGACGCACATGAACAGACACCAGAGGAAGGCGCGCCAGTATGTGCGCATGGCCTGGAGCGGCGTCAGAGCATGTTCTGTCGCAGCGGCTTTGGCGAGGAAGGTGAGGTTTCCGTGGGGAGTGCCCTTGTCGACGCTCGCGAACTCGGTGGGCTCTGTTTTCTCTGTCGGATCTTGCGTCGCCATCGCCATCGTTGAAAGAGAGGGATGGGGACACGGGAGCATATGGCCGAAGGTTATATACGCCCCGGAACCAACGCTGCATTATGGGGACCAAATTAAGAGAATGCATCAAACAGGTGATCAAGGATCTGAGAATAGAACGGTCAGAAGGATCCGAACGATCCCCTTTGGAGTCAAATGCACCCCATATGGCGAGGCTTGTCTTTGTTAGTTGCCTGCTTTTATTACACGATGGTCGGTGCTATTGTCGATCAAAGCGAGCAACTCGCCTGTGCAATAGAACGGAAGTGAATCGAGAGACTGTTGAACAATTAGTAGTAAATAACTACCAAAGTCTCTACATTCATTGGATTTCCTTTTCGGACATCGCGCTGTGGCTACGCGCACGGCACCTACCGAGGTCCGAGAGTACACGAAACGCTACACTCCTTATATCTCTTACTTACATTGGGTAGGACTTACGCCTCCCACTTTAGGTACTCCCAGTGTCGTATTCTCGACTGGAGGACTCATTCCTTTCACTTTAGTCGTACCCTTCACAGAGACCTGCGGTCGGAGAGACGAACAGATCACTAGCCTACCACCCACCGCTTCCAAGGTACATGGATCTACGACACATCGCCCTTATAGTCCACCTTCAAATGCTCCACATGAAGAGCAGCCCCGCAAACGGCCACAACACCGACATCAGCGATACTCGCCCCCCGACACCCACCGACCCACCCGATGCCGGCGCAGTGCCCGTAGCACTAGGCAAAGCGCCGGTCGTGTACGTGCGAACGTAACTGATGTCAAAGTAGGCTTCGTCGTATCGCGGACTTCCCAGCCCGACCACGCAATCGTTGTACTGACAGGGGTCAACTCCACGCGCCATCCATCCTCTCGTACGAGCGCGCTCACACATATTCCCGTAGGGCCCTCGTTGGCGCATTGCGAGTCGTATATCGACGGCACGCCAGCCCTAGGAAAGTCAGCATCCGTCTTTCATCGCACATACAGGCACCCCACCAGGCACCACACAGATCAATGTCCAACACAAGGTTCTGAGGCGTAAAGAACTGGGAAATATTGCACGTGGTCGACAAGAAGGCAGCATGCGGGGTTCCCCATGAGGATATATTCATCGAAGACGTGGAAGTGGCCTGAGTTACGGAAGAAGGTATATCTGGTCGCTAATCTGGTCGTCAACGAGAATTCTACACTGACAAGAGAAGCAGGGTACATACACTCCAGAACCACATACTGTGACGAATATCGTTGTCAGCACCAACCTAAACGTCAAACACTACACGCACTAGATCCCCGAAACATCAAACTGCGTGGCAAAAACGCCACCACCCACCTCCGCAAAACCGGTGTAATAACTATTCGGCGAAGTCTCCTCCACAGTGCATCCCGAATCTTGGGAGCAGTTGGTTGCCCCCGCTGAGCCCAATTGATTCGTGTCGCCGCTGTGATAACATCCCTCCGTAGTGTGAATCGCCATCAGATTGTTGGTATTCATGTTTATGCCTTCTATAATGTCAATCTCGCCATCGTCGGGCCAGTTGGGTCCTGATGCCTATGTCACCCAACGTTTCACCCAAGCCACCGGGCGTACGCACCGAAACTCCAAAACGACGGCCAAACCTGGCAAAGCACTTGCATGATCATTATTCGGAGATGAAACACAGCATCATGAACTTACGGAGCACCCATACGGTATGTAGTTCAGGTCTATTATCCACAAACTACCCAGGTCGTACGCGTCTCGAGTCGTAATGCGGACCTAACAGGTCTCATTGACACGCCCGCCGCCCCCCAAAAAGAAAGAAAGAGTTCATACCGAGTTCCGCATCTACCCAAACGGCGCATTCGTCACATTATCTACTTTGATGATGATGCGATTCTCGCTGTTCACGTAGGCCAGGTTCTGGCTGGACGCCACTTCCTGGTTCACCAAGGTGACGTTGCCTTCGATTATGAGAACGATCGAAGCCAGATACACACCCAACGCCAACGACATACCCAGGGTTAAATTATCCCAGCCGTCATAGAAATCCCAGCCGACGAAAAAGGTCGATCCCGAGTAGCCACGAACGACATCGAAGGCGACCGCATGCGAGGGCGCCCTCAGCAGTGCGCCGAGAATCGACCACCAATATATGGCTTCACAGTGGGAAGTGACGCGACGGCGGAAACGGAAAAAGGAACGACATCTTTCGCCGGCGCGTTCATTTAAGAATCTGATAAAGGTGGCGATGCGTATCCGGATTCCACCACCGACACCAACGGAAGATGTTAGAGGGATGGCACGTACGCAAAAGGCGCCGATCACCTGTCCACAATAGTTTGCATGAAACTTGTGCCAGTGGGCTTTTGACCGAGGTCATGAGCAACGAAAGACATATGGAGCTGAGTGGATGCCAAAGAAACAGCCTCGTGTCGTGCCACACATATCATGGTCACCCGGTTCACGGCGGCGTCGGCTGACATTCATGGACACTTTGAAGTTTAAACGGTGGGCGAGTCGTTCCATGAGCGGGGGTGACAGCGAACCCCCAAGGTATAGTGTCCGTGCCTAGATATGTTGGGCGAGATCCAGACGGGGTCGTAGAGAATCGTGAGGCTCGCGTCGGCCGGTGAGCGTTTGAACGCAGATCAGTATTCGGAACGATCCGCTTGGCGATCCGGGTACAAATCCGCTAGTCACGTGATATGAAACCAGGAGACGAACAGCATCGTCACCGGCCTACCGGGCTTATTTTGGCCTTGACAACGTCCTACAGTAGCACCTCGCTCCAGTGGCAATGACCCCATTGAGGACTGACCGCTCACCATTCGAATCACGTCTCTGATGACTGTCGCAACGACAGGGCGGACACAGCGGTATACACAAAGTGCGAAGTTATCCTACGCACAAGTGGAACCCCGTGATTTCTTCGATGATCCTGATTCCTGGGCTTCTCCATGCACTATCAGCGCTGTCCTGTCTTGGCGGCGGACTCATCAACGGCACCATGTACTATCGTTACGACCAACTCGCCACGAAGCTCGATCGAAACCGGGTTCGGGTTGCTTCCACGTCGGACCAAAACATGTCTGATCGAGATTCAACGTTTTAATATCAATTATATCCCCCTCGACCTCGATCGAGATGCTTGGCGTTCGCAAGGCCAGTTGCAGTCCAATCGTCTCTGAGGACAGACAACACCGACAGCACACGGAGTTCGACTTATCGCTGAACCGTGTAGAGTCTGGACCGCGCCACGTACGGGTGGGCGCCCGAGCAGCGTGCGGTCGATCAGCGTATACGTTCGGCTCGGTTTCGAGGGCTTTCCAAGATTGCGAATACCCGATCCATCTCGATCGAGCGGTGCGTCGTGCGGATCGCCCACGAACCAGAATTTGTTTCCGTGTATCCAAAGGTCGGTCCCGGAACAGATCAAGGATTGCATAGCCTTTGGTCGTTCTCGGCAGTGTGACCGTTGTCATGCGGGTCCCAATTGCTGAGGTGCAGAAAGCGTGGACCAACCCTGTGTTGAATATCGACAGAGCCCACAGCGGAATAGAGCTGAGGCACGTAAAGTGGCCGTGTGTCTCTGCTCGAGTTTGCTGTGTCAAAAGAAGGGAGGATTGATGATGTATGACGTATGATGTTGCCAAAAAGTTCAAGTTTGACGCCCGAGCCCGAGCGCCTGAGTAGCTGTACCGGGGTTTATGAACAGGATGGCATTGCCAATTTGCCACCAAGAATGTCCAGATGAGTCAGGGGAGATTAAGTTACCCACACCCACACGATCACTGTATGACGACCGACCCACAAAACACACTAAGAGTTGGCTCGAAGAGGCAAGTTGACAACATGCATTGGCACGTGCGTTGGGGCGCATTGACATACAGGTATGGCCATGCCGGTAAACACCAAGAACCTGTAGAGTACGGCCGCCTCAGTTTGATAGCGGATCGTGAACGCTTCGGGCACAATTAGACTCTGAACGAGCACCGTTCGATCAACAGTTGGCTCACCTAAATTCAGCGCCAAATTCGAGCACTCCTGGCAACCGAGGGGAAAGAGGGGAGATTGCATCAATGTTCCAACACAGCCCTCGTCCTCGTCTGGCTGCGGGATCATGAACTGTAAAAAGCTTCTCTGCGATCACGAGGCGGAGCTCTCGGGCCACCCCGATCAAATAGTCCGCTTTGATTTCCAGACAGCGCTTCGACGTCTTCTACCAAATCAACACAGCACCTGGTGTGATCTTGACCGCTGTTCTCGACGCAATCACGGAGTCGGCCGCAAGCGCCCACCAAGGCGCAATGTATGAAGAACAGCATGGCGAGGATCAAGATGGTTCGAAACGGGCTCCATTGGCGTGCCCGTTGGCACTGTGGATGACGAAAACGTGTCCAGATCCAGTGAGTACGAACGCTTAAAAGGCGCGACCCCACTATCCCCAAACTCCAGCCCCTCGTAGTATCGCCGCAACGCGCGTCTTATCTGATCGGAAGCGAACACGGAAAAAAGAGCAAAAAAAGACATGGAAAGAAACTCAGGATCGCCAGGACGACTCATCGAACAGCTCCAAAACGTTCAGATCCGCCAACGAAGGATTATCCAACAACTCCAAGCGGAAAACGCCCGGCGTCTCAGCGACCTCACGGACGTTCGTCAGGAGCGGGATAAGTTTCGGAAAGAGGTGGCGCGTATGCGGAGAGAGACTGCGGAGCTCCAGAATAAGCTGGAGGAGGCCTTGACGGAATATCAAGATTTGAAACGGGAGCGGGCGACGCTGGCGCGCTCTCTGGTCGCAGGGGCTAATACGCTTGGACGCAGCGCGAGCTTAGGCTTCAAGGTGGGTTTGCGGCCCTTGGACAAGGAGAGCAATTAACAGTGCCCTCTAGATCTTGAACACGTTATCTGTGTTGAACGAAGAACAGAGCGAATCTACACCGATGGAAGAGACCGCCGCCGCCACGGTGAGTACACCTGGCTACGCCCCCGCCCTAACCCACCTGGACTGATGAGGAGCAAGGAAAAGGCAGCGATTCCAGAACTGGAACCATACCTGCACAGAGGACTTCCTGATCTTCCCAAGTCCGAATCGCCACGACCCGACCACCCCATGTCCACTGCTGACACAGCCCGCAATGATTCAAGAAGCGTTCCAAGGATCCAGACCAATCTGTCTAGGGCTTTCAGTGCTACCTTGTGATACGATTGTCGTACCGGGGCGAGGACGAGGATGGGGATGGAAAACTTGGCCAATAGGAACTACTACACGGTCATGAAACGTCGTTACAAGATTGGGCTACATGTAAAATGCGCACCACGTCTGATATGAGTGACTCTAGGGCACCAAGTGACCCGGTTCATGCACGATTCCCCCCCCCCCAATAACAAGGTGATCGACGACCGCAGGTGAGTGTGCGGTCCAAACATGAATTCGTGTGCTCGGAACGGAAGGCACTAGTACGAGTCGTGAGTCACAAGTACTCTCAGCGTACATGCCAACGCTGCTCGTGATGTCCACAGACCGCGGTGCTTCTCTGTTTTCCTCGGACTCGTCGTTGTCGTCAGGAGATTGGGTCGTCATGAGTCCAGGTCAATGTTGTGCAGAAGTAACGCAAAGGATCGAAGGAAGGTATCAAGTTCGCTATGAGTTCCACCGAGTGTTTCTTGTGATATTTACCCTTCCAGACCGTATTGGCCATGTGGTGCTTGTGAACGAGCACGCCTTCTGCAATCCGGGGGCTCAATAAAGCATTTGCCGAATCCTCCGTGTGTTTAGACCCATTGGAGAGTTGGCGGGTGTGTAGGAAGAAATGGGAGTGATAAATGTCTGACGTAACGTAGTGCGCCGTCGAACTTGAAGCGATACGCCAGAGCACGACAGAATTGGTGCGAGTCGCGCGAACCTTCTTTCGCCGGCTTCTTTCATTCCGCTGCGGCTCTCCTCAGCGTGTGCAGAGCTACCATGTCGTACCACGGCGAAACCGCTTCGTCGAGCGCGACAAACTTGGGACCACCAAGTTCGGAGACAGAACCCCTCCTTCCAAAGTCGCAGCCGCACTCCATAGCGGGGGTGCCCGTGGAGGACGTCGAGAATGGTTCGTAAAATGGGATCCTACTAGCAGGCCAATGTTGACGACCGGCTCATTCCTGCCAGTGAACTCGTCGTTCACTGACGATGTACCTGACAACAAACGCCAGTTGGGTGGGCCAGAACCTGGGTAGCTGATATGCGAGACGAGCGCTCATGGTTATCTATCCTTTCAGGGTTGCTCAGCGCCGCATCTCTCATCTTCAACAGAGTGATCGGAACTGGGTATGACCGTCTAGGCTTGGGAGGGAGATACACTGATGATATACTAGAGTCTTTGCAGCACCGAGTATCATTCTCAATTCATCGGGAAGCGTCGGGATGACTTTTGTCATGTGGATCATCGGCGCCTTGGTGGCCGCCGCGGGCACTGCCGTGTACGTTGAATTCGGCACAGTAAGACACACTTTGCGCTACGTTGGCACAGTTCCTCACTTCGCCATGGTATAGGGTCTCCCTCGGAGTGGTGGGGAAAAGACCTACATGGAGTATGTCTTTCGACGCCCTGCATTCCTGACCACTTGCGTTTACGCAGTGTACGGTGTGTTCATCGTGAGCACCTTTCCATTTCGTCTTGTTGCATGCTTTGGTTACCTCGGTCCGGTTTAACCCAGGGTTGGATGTCCGCAGCGAGCGTGGCCTTTGGAGAATGTAGGTAATCGCATCGACGTAGTTACAGAGTCGCTGATATCCACTCCAGATACACTCCATGCCTTGGCTTATGAGCGGACACCGACACATGTCCGTATCGTAGCATTCTTGTGCTCGACCTTCTGTCTAGTCGTGCACGGCGCGTTCCTCAACTTTGGTCTGAGACTTCAGAACGCACTTGGTGTATTCAAATTAGTCCTCTTGGTGCTCGTTGCTGGATCTGGTTTCCTGTGCTTGATTGGCGTCCCTGGATTCGCTGTCGGGGAGGAGTACGATCAGCCCAATAACTACACATGGCGGACGTTTTGGGAAGGAACCAACTTTGGAGCCAACGCGTTCGTGATTGGAATGTACAATGTCATCTGGTGAGTAGCTCTGTGTTTGCGTTGGCAGACGTATCAGCTGATTGTACAAGGTCCTACATTGGATATTCAAACGCCAACTATGCCTTGTCTGAAGTCCGCGACCCTGTTAGGACAATCAAGCTTGCGGCACCGCTGGCCATGTCTTTCGTAGCGTTCGTGTATGTGTCGGTGAACGTGGCTTACTTCGCAGTGGTGTCCAGAGCGGATATGCTTAATGGAGGTACCATCCCTGCGTAAGAGAGTTCTCATAGCTTTACTCGGCGCACCTGATTCCAAATAGGGCCTTGTTCTTCCGGAATCTCTACGGTCCTGCAACAGAAAGGGTGAGCATCGTCCGGCCTTGCCCTGATGTCTGGGCTTACCCTATCACAGGCCCTCAGTGCAGTGATTTCCCTTTCCATGCTGGGGAATATTCTTTCGATTTTATTCACCCAAGGCAGAGGTATGAGATCTCTGATTTGCATGTGAGCTAGACGCCTCACTAGATGCTAGTCGTCCAGGAGTTGGGACGCGAGGGGGTTCTCCCATGTTCCTCGTTCTTTGCGAGCAGCAAGCCGTTCAATGCACCGCTTCCTGGGCTTTTTACACAATACCTGATTTCGGTTCTGCTTATGGCGTTGGCACCACCAGGGGATGCATATCTCTTCATCGTCAACTGTGAGTGCTCGTCACCAGCGTGCCGATCATCGCTCTGAGTATTGGGCGCTAGACTCGTCTTACCCTCTTGCATTGTTCAACCTTCTAATATCGGGGGGATTGCTGTTGTTGTATACCGACGGGTTCAAGTCGTACGACTGGGCCCCTCCATTCCGAGCATACAAGTTCGCAGTCGTGTTCTTCTTCCTCTCGAACGTCTTCCTGGTTGTGGTGCCGATGATCCCACCATCCGCTGGTTACGAGCCATACGAACGTCTCCCATACTATGTGAGTTGCTCCGTCGCTGAGTACGAAAAAGATGAACCTGATGCACTTTAGTCGCACGTCGTCGTCGCGCTCTTCGTCGGATCGTTGGGCGTGGCTTATTGGTTTATTTTTTACCGGTGGATACCCGAAAGAAATGGATACACTCTCAAGCAAGTGACGGTCATTCAGGACGATGGCGTTTCGCGAAATGTCTTCAGACGGATACCCACGGGGACGGAGCGGGAATAGATGTTGCCCACGTTAGCATTGCGAGCCCTAGATCTAGAGATTTGGAGACCGTGGTCGCGCTCATCGTATAGAAGTCGTATCATGCATCACCACACACATGGCTGCCTTTTCTTGGAACTGTATCAACACTTAAAGTGCTCGAGGACTTGAGATGTATATAGTCTTCCGCTGAAGATCATGACCGTCCGAACCACGATTGGTTGGCTTGATTGCCAGAAATTATCTTGCAAACACCCATTCAACAAGTCGGAAGTTGTTGACAATGTTTGCCAGAGTGGGAACCGCTCTCGTCATTCTGAACCTCGACATTTACTTCCACCCCGGCCGATTACTGACCGGGCCAATTTCGATCGACTTCATTTTCGACCCAGAATGTTTCCCTCTCCGCTCGATGTCGCTAGGGCAAAGATTGTGGCTCATCTCCACCGACACAAGTTCATAGTCGATTCTTTTCGGAATGGATTCAGAGAACGCACGACCCGTGTAGCCCCTAGCACAACGAAACACTCAGCTTGTGGGTCACCGGCCATGTTCAGTTGACGTCCGAACATGCGACACCGTGCAGTGAGACCGACCAGATTTCATGTCATGTCAGTGCATGGATAGCTCCACCGGTTTGTCACCGCGCGAATTGGAGCATTGGGCAACAAACGAGTGAAAAGAAGTCCGTGTATATTAAGCAATGGGGGGAATGAAAATCTCATATCCTGGATGGATCGGTCCATGTGCGCGTAAATGGTATCACAAACAGCGTCTTTCCCAAGAAGAACCCTTGCATCTCACAGGAGGTAGGTCATCGCTCAGGGTGAGGTAGTAAGAACGAGACCGACGTGGATTGTGCCCCCCGCAAGGACCCCACCTGTTGATCAAGCAGATGCGCTGTTAGCGAATGGAGGTACTACAGAAGCGAGGGGTTTCACAATGGACCAGGAAGCCGCCGCGTTCGCGGACGTGTCATTCTGGCTGTGGGGGAGGAAAGAGACTGCCGTTGCTAGAGAGTTGAACGAGGGAGTCGGTGCTGGCAGAGTAAGTAGCCTTGGAATCTTTGACCGTTGGCCCGGCGAGCATGCTCTTTGAGTAACAAAGAGCCACGTCACGCCATAGGCACCCTACCTCGACTCGAAAACGTAGAGTCTTGAAGGATGAAAGAAAACAGTGGTGAGGTAGGAAGGTGGGGTGGGGTGGACATCGCCTGACCGTATGTAGCAGGGAATACACCACCATCCGGAAGGGGATAGGCCTGGGATTGAGGCTGGAAGTACGAATCTAATGCACAACCCAAGGATGAGTCGGGGTGCCACAATTAAGACCAGGTGTCCAGCCCGGGAGAGCGCATCTGACATCGCCTCCGTTCAGTCTTGAAGGTGAACAGGATGTGGAGAGAAGGCAATACAAAACGCCTTGCTGTCATGGTACAGGATGGAATAGAAGGAGGTGGTAGTGTGACAGCTTGGGTGGACTACGATTTGGTGGTGAATGTAGGGCCCTTGGGGCCGCCATTGATGGTGCTGGCGTACTAGGCAATTATGGATAGCCAACGTGGCGCGAGAGCAGAGGGGGTGGGGAGTTCCGAAGTCCGACCGGCAAATCGTATGGATTGATCCGCGACTCAACCGCATTTTCAGCTCAAAAAGTTTGGGCAATCTACAGCTGTCCACAGGATTGGTCGTTTCAGGCCTCAAATAATGCAGTAGCACGCCAGTCTCGGCTTTCTTCATTCCCACAAGCACACCTTTTCCCCCGCCATCATGTCCGACGACACTGTCACACCCGCCGTACGTGCGGTCAAGGACATCACCTTTGGGAGTGTGCGTAGTCATCTATTTAAAAATCCGATGATCGTAACGTGCACACAGATCGCAGGCGTGGCATCCAAGGTATTCGAACACCCTTTTGATCTCACCAAAGTCAGGCTCCAGTCTCAAGTGCTGGATGCTACCGCAAGGTTCAAGGGACCCATAGACTGTCTCGTCCAAACGTTCAACAAGGAGGGTGTACGAGGGCTCTATCGTGTGCGTTGCATGCCTCGTGTGTGGGCATCTGGCCTAACGGATTTTACAAAGGGGTTACCCGCACCGGTCGCGGGTGCCATGGTCGAAAATGCGTCCCTCTTCCTGTCGTATAGTCAGCTACAGCATGCCATCCGATGGGCCACTGGACATCCGCCATCCCAAGATCTCACGCTTCCTCAGCTCGCAATTGCCGGTGCTGGCGCTGGCGCGGCCACGAGCTTCGTCCTGTACGTGAATCACCTCCCGACGGTAGATTTTCTTGTTGAACAAATCGCTTTAGGACACCTGTAGAGCTTGTAAAATGCAAAATGCAAGTTCAAATGCTTGCTGTAGACGTCTCTGGGACGTCCATTCAATCACCCTCCGGAGCAGCAACTGCCACTCTGGGAGCGACACGAATACTTCCAGGTCCCATCGCTGTTCTCACGTCCGTCATCCGCAACGATGGTCTCCGCGGTCTTTGGCTTGGCCAAACCGGCACCCTCATCCGAGAGACGGGCGGTGGTGCCGCCTGGTTCACATGCAAAGAATTCGTTGGGACGCAGCTCGTCCAACGACGGGCGACACGCACCGGCACACCTCTCGCTCGAAAAGACATTCTCCCATGGGAGTCGGCGGTCTCTGGGGCATGCGCTGGCGCCGTGTTCAACTTTTCGCTCTTTCCCGCAGACACGATCAAGAGTGCGATGCAGACGGAGGAGGAGTTGCGACCGCGCGGCAAGGGCGTTCCTCCGCCCACGTTCTTGGGCACGGCCAAGGCGATGTACAAGGCGCAGGGCATACGTGGGTTTTATGCAGGGTGTGGGATTACGGTGGCGAGGTCCTTACCGAGCAGTGCGATCATCTTTTTGATATATGACGGATTGAACAAGCGGTTTCATTAGAGAGATTAGAGCGAATAGAGCACCTGTAGGACTAACACTTTTGATCGATCTACATTACATTACGATACTTGCACGATCCACATCATGTACACACTTGTTCATATGCACGCGCTTTAGAGATAGGGGCAGTTCCAGTTTGGGAAAATAAATACTGCAGACAAGGCAGTGTTTGACAAGAACATGTCGTTGTCTCTCATTCGACGGTTGGCGCGTCGAGCTGCCACCGTTGGCCCTCGCCATGTCTCTCTTCCTGTTGTCCAGCTCAGCGCCGTCCGTCGTTTGCCAGTGTCACGCACGTACGCCTCCAAGGCAAAAACCAAGTCTACCGCAACGTTCGTTCCGGGTTCCCAACAGCTGTTCGAGTCGGAAGAGGCGCGTGCAGAGTACGCCAAAGCCGAATCCAAGATGGCCTCTGTCGTCGACTGGTTTCGCAAAGAAGTCGCTGCGTTCGAGACACGCGCCAGCGGACGCGTCACGCCTGCCCTCCTCTCGCCGGTCCGCGTTGAAAAGGGACGCGGCCAGACGGTCAAACTCGAGGAGGTGGCGACCGTCGGGATCAAGGACGGGTCGGTGTTGATTGTCACCGTGTTTGACGAACATGTTCGTGACGCGTTTTGCCCTCTCACGTTTTTTTTTTTGGTGGTTAGCGCGCTTGCTGACGGATACTCGGCAGAACATGAAGGCGGTCGAGCAGGCGATATATGCTGCGAAGCTACCACACATCGTTCCTCAACGGCTGGATTCGCGGACGCTGAAGATACCCATACCAAAGTTGGTTCATTTTCAACTATATTCTACGCTCCCGCTGACGTTTGCTGCTTTATAGGCCAACGGTCGAAGCCCGAAATACGCTTGTTTATACCGCCAGCCGAATGGCAGAAGACGTGCGTGTTCAAATCCGCAAGCACCACCAAGCCAGCGTCAAGAAGGGCAAGTACGAGAAACACTCGGTGGAACTCGAGGAGGTGAGTCGACGTTTGTCGTGACAAGTGTTGGAAGTCATGAAAGATTTGCGTGTAGTTTCAAAAGTTATCCGACAAGCACATTGCCGAGGTCGACAAGGTGCTTGCACAGATGAAAAAGGCAACCGGGAGCAAGTAGATCACCATTTTTCGTAGGACCGCCAGCGCTAGACCCGACAGGCACATCGCCAAGGTCAATAAGATCCCTGTACATATGAAAAAACCGACCGGGAGCAAGTAGATCGCCATTTCTTGCAGCGTCGGACTGTGGCTGGCAGCCACAGTCTAGACTCGTCAATGTGTATCTATAGTGCCTGATTCATTCATCGTTTTCGTCACCCCCTACACTCGTAAACTATTCTGGTCACTCTGACTATAATGGGAAGAGCACAGGAGTCCGGAGCGGTAAGCGCTCAGCGCCGATCAATCTCAGGCAAACCCGCAAAGAGCGGTCTTTGAATCATGTTCAACAACTCATCCCATATCGATGCCAGCCATTCCACCTTCAGTGAGGTCCATCGGGATCAGTATTATAACGCACGGTCGACAGTGCAAGGAAATCAAACGATCAACACTGTCATCCACGGAAACCAGATCCTCCAGGATTCCCATTCAAGTGAGCAAACACCATTCTAATTTTGATGTCGGTGGACGCTTTGTTGACAGCATCATTCCTAGATCTTATCGAAGCGCTCCGGAAGGCAAGTGCGCCAAGTGCTGCCCACGATTCCGCACAACGGTATCCGGCTCCAAAGTGTATCGAAGGAACACGCATCGAGTTGCTTGCTCGCCTGACCTCATGGGTAGAGGAAGCGGACCAGAAAGCTATATGTTGGTTGAATGGCCGTCCTGGTTCGGGCAAATCGGCCGTGTCACAGACCATAGCAGAGAAGTACGCGAGTGAAAAGCGTCTAGCTGCCAGCTTCTTCTTTTCGCGAAGAGATCTCGAGCGACGTACCACTCAACACATTGTCCCGACGCTGACTACGCAACTCCTCGGCTTGTTGCCGCCTGTCCGTCCTGCTGTGATTGCAGCCTTGGAAAACGACTACACGCTTCCGATGAAAGTTCTCCGAGAACAGATGGAGAAGCTACTGCTCGGGCCCTTATCCACTGCGACAGAAACGCCGAATGCACCGCTTCTTATCGTTGTCGATGCCCTTGACGAATGCGACGACGAGAGTCTTGTTTCGGAGCTCATTGCCCTTCTGGCCATTCTCTCTCGCAACAGTTCACTCCCGCTGCGATTGTTAATCACGAGCAGGTCGGAGCCTTGGCTTCAGTCGCAGTTCTACCGACCAGACATATCTGCTCTTACACTACCTCTCGAAATCCATGCTTTCAGCGCGGAGGCAGATATTCGCTCGTTCTTACGCCATGCACTGGATGATACGTACGACCAGCATCTCCAGGTCATGAAAGACGTTCCTCGTCCATGGCCTTCGTCGGCCGAACTCGAGCATATTGTCAGCAAGGCTGGTGGATTGTTTATCTTCGCACTCACGATCGTCAAATTCGTCGGAGACAAGATGCATAATCCTCTTGAACGTTTACAGGCCATTCTCGGGGACAAGGCCTCTATATCTGAAGGGTCCGCATATGCCGATCTTGACTCGCTGTATCGAGATGCCATTTCCGTCTTTCCCGATCCCGATGTCGCACGGCTTGTGCTCGGTGTCGTCCATTGCATGGCGATTCCCTTGTCCATATCAGGTCTACACAAGCTACTACAGCGACCCGACGTCGATGCAAGAATAATTGTTCCTGCCCTCAGTTCGGTTCTCCTCGCATCGGACGACGGAAAACAGCCTATTCAATTTTATCACGCGTCCTTCCGCGACTTCTTGATCAATCCGCAACGGTCACAAAAGTATGCGATCAACCCTGCTGTTTATCATCGGCTCATGGCGCAACTGTGTTTTGAGACCATGTCGAATTCGCTGAAGCGCGACATGTGTGGGATTGGGGACCCGGCGAGGGCTAACAGCGAGGTTCCAGATCTTGTTGAACGTCGGCAGGCAGCGTTCGATGAAGCCCTTTTGTATGCCTGCCGCTATTGGTCCCGTCACCTTGCGCGGTTACCGAGTGACGGGGTTGCCAATGAGGCACTGTTGGTTGCGCTGAAAAGGTTCAGCACCACGGTGTTGTTATGCTGGATAGAGGCACTCAGCATCTTCGGCGAGCTCGAGAGCGCTGTGGTGATGCTCCGTGAGGGCATTAGCTGGTTGAAGGTTTGATCGCTTGTCTTTTCGTCTCGTCTGAGCTAAGGATGGTCTACAGACGTTGCGCGAAGTTCCCAGAGACGTGTTGACGCTGTTCGAAGATGCTGACCGCCTCGTTGTACCTTTCATGGACGGCATTTCCCAGTGTGCACTCCACGTCTATCTTACAGCAATCTCACTTGTCCCCTCGAAGTGCGCCATCCGGAAAACCTTTGGACACCAATCGTTCGGCAAAGTTATCATCTACCCCGAACGGGCTGACAGTTGGTCCTCCCGCCGGACAAGCCTCAGTCTCCACAATCCCATCCACTCGGTCGTTTTTCCCCCAAACGGGGACTTGATCGCTACAGCTGGCGCAGAGCACGGCGTCGAAGTGTGGAATGTGGTCACGGGCGTAAACGTCGCCAGTCTTGGAGATCATTCGTCAACATCACTCTTCGTCCGCTTCTCTCCGTCTGGCGCTTTCTTGGCGGCAGCGTTCGAAGGCGGTACTGTCACCGTCTGGGACCCAAAAGTCGGCCGGGAGCATCTGAAGCACGAGGGTTGCCACACCGAACCAATCATGTGTCTCGAGTTCTCCAAGGACAGTGCTTTGTTGGCATCTGGTTCGAGGGACCATGCGATCCAGGTCTGGTCAGTGGAGACGGCACAGACATTGTACCGTCTTGCCGCGCACGAGGGACCAGTGACCTCGTTGGTGTTTTCCGATGACTCGCTGCGGTTAGTCTCAGGATCGGAAGACAATCTGGTGATTGTTTGGGATATGTCGACCGGGAAGCTAGTTCGCGGGATGATGGGGCATCGCCAGGCGGTGAATTGCGTTGCTGTATCACAGGATGGGAGCATTATTGCATCGGGATCGGAAGACAAGACGATCAGGATATGGGATCCCAATTCTGGAAAGTGCGCTCAGACCTTCTCCAAAGGACATCACACGGGGATACGATCCGCTCACTTCTTTGATAAGGACAAGTATGTCGTCGCAGCCTGTGACCAGGCGGTCCTATCGTGGAACGTCGCTTCACGCAACACGTCAGATACCATCTGGACTGCCGAACAGTTCTTCAAAAAGACGATGAAGCGTTTCCCTGCGTGGCAGGTCAATATGATCGGGTGGGGAGCGCCAAAGCCCTTGCTTAGATTTATGTTGGAAAAAATGTTCGCCGAGTCGAATTCATGCCGCTTCATGACTGCATACGCGACCCAGTCACCGTCATTCGTGTTTGCCAACCTAGGCTACTTATTCACAGGGTCACTGCCTTTTCCGGTGGATGGTGTGCCTTTGAACAGTACTGACACGACAACTGCAGTTGCGGTATCGTCAGATGGCAACTGGGCTGCGGCCGCGGACCCCCTAGGTTCACTCCAAATCTATGATCTCACGATGCCGAGGCACACGTGGGCGGAGATGGAGATGGTGGCCAAATCGAACCCGCTCGGTACTGCAACCAGACTTGTCCCCTCTCCCAATGGCACACGGTTCATCATCGAGAACCTTGCGCAGTGGAGCCTGGCGGACGCAGACTATCACGTCATCAAGAAGATCGACATGGGAGTGTTGTGGTCGATGCGCGATGATGACGATATCCGGTTCAGGTTCTCTGCAGACGGGAGCATCTTTTTCTGTGTCGTCTTGAGCCTTTTCAACGTTCGGATTTTTTATTCCGTTACGGGCGAACAGCGTACGCAGTTTAAGGGACTGAAGAAGGTTCATTCGTTCATCGCATCCGCCGACGGCGCTTGGATCGCATGCGGGCACGGATCGGGCCAAGCGGACGTATTCAGTGTAGCAAACAAGGAACGAACGAGCCTAACGGAGTCCGACGACTCACCGATCAACGTGCTCCTTTTCTCCGACGACGCGCAGGAGCTCGTGGGCGGGTCCAAAACGGGGGTCGTTCGAGTTTGGGATCGTGCGAACGGGACGTGCAAGGCCACGTTTGGGGTATCCACCTCGATGGTCACGGTGCTTGCGTACGCGGGCACGCCCGGCGGAGCGAGGGTCGCGATCGGACGAGAAGACGGCTCTCTTTCTCTGTGGTCCCCGTCGACGTCTGCATCGCATGACGTTCTCCGCGGTGATCAAGCCACGGCCAAAAACGTGGACTTTGTCCAGTTCTCGGACGATCGGTCCAGGCTCACGTCGAGGGGCGGGGACGGAACTGTTTCTAGCTGGGCGATCCCGTTCGCTGCGGACGACACGGGCATGACGCGGTGTGCGGCGTGCCCGCGCGAAGAGGGTGCAGACGGCGACTCGAAGACCCTCTCCCACCTCATCTCCCAATCCGACCCAGAAGACGCCCCGGACAGCCACTTCCACACGGCGTATCGGGTCCGGAAGGACGGCTGGCTCGTCAAGGGCGACCGGCGGGTGATATGGCTCCCGCCGTTTATGCGCCCGCGCGGCAAAGACATGTTCTACGCGTACGAGAACGGACAGGTGGTGTTCTGCGCGCCGTCCACGGCACTGGTTTTCCTCAAGTGGCTGGATGGATGATGAGAGCAGGAGGTCGATGTTGTCAGACGCATGAAAATCGTTGTACGAATTTTACCGGTGTATAGAGATGCCCCGCCCGACGTACTGTGTGCGTCGAAGTAATTGTATTATCACACCTCTGGTCACCGTCTGTGGCATTGAGCAGGAAGTCCCGGTGTTTTTGAAGAGTTCGTTGTCTGGTAACTTGTCTCATTACATTGACCGTCTCAAGGTCACCAGCAGTACCAGCCACGATGTGCGATCAAACAAGGCTTGTCATGCATCATTACAAGGGTCCAAGTCCCCAACCATAGGATAAAAACGTCTAGGACTGACCAAAAAAAAACCGCGCGCAGATGCATACGCAATAACCACACAACCCTTACTCCGCATCGGCATCATATTCCTCCAGGATGTCCTCATTCCACCGCCTCCCGTTCCCAGTCACGCTCAACCAGGCCTCCAACCGCCGTCCAAGTTCCCCACCCCGCCCACCACATATATCCCCCATCGTCGTCAACGTCTGTTCCTTCTCCTTGGCCTTCTTCAGCGGTAACTGGCCCGCCTGTTTCTGGCTCTTGAGCGCCGCCACCCGAAGTGCGCCCGACGATGGCTCCGATGCGATGCGGCTCGCATCGCTCTCGACGGACACCCTACCGTCGTACGACGGCGCGCTCGGCACTTCAGAGCCTTCGACGGTCGACTCGACGTCCTTGAACCACTCCTCTTCACATTCCTCCGGCCCGAGAATGCTGTCCACGAGACCCTCTTCCCATCCGTCCCACTCCGCACAGCGGTGGGCGAGCCGGAGTCGGGCACCGATGGCTTCGTAGTGAAGCCATTCCTTGGCGGCTGTGGCGAGACTGTCGTTTTTCGACGACTTGGAGAGGGCGATCGATGTGACGACCTCTCGGAACAGCTTGAACGTAAACGGACTGGTCTGAACGAACGCCGGGAGGTGAGCACAAGCCCACAACGGTCTTGTCGTCGTCGACTCCCAATCAATGATACACGTCTGTGTGAGAGCAGTGAGTGAACGCCACGTCGAACGAAGAAACGACGGCTAGACACACAATTTGAGTATGATCACGCTCGTCCACGAATATGTTTTCCAAGTTTAGATCGTGACAATCAAGCCCAAATTCTTCAGGACCCGAGTGATCCGCATGAGACCCTAACCGGTCCATGACGCGCATCCAACGACCCATCTCTTTGCGCACGGACTGTTCGCGGCGCATGATGTGGGCGATCAGGAAGGTACTCCGCTGCATGCGGCGATAGTCGCTGTACATGCAATCCCCAGGACCTTCCCATTCCTCCTCACTCTCTTGCGCATCCCATTCGTCAGAGTCATCACTCTGATCATCGGGTACCGCATCGAGGTGATGGTGTCTGGAGGACCGGATCTCGTGCGGATCAAGGTGCAGCCGATGCGGGGCGGACTTTCCCTCGCTCTCCCGCTTTACGGCCGCTATTTCACGCTGAACACACGACCCTAGATAAGATCGTGTTGAGGCCCAGGGACCGCGATCGATTTCAGACGGATGCGCGAGATCACCCCGGCCGGATCCAAAGAATGGCCACGAAACAATAGGGCCAACATATGCTGAAGTGGGTGTGACGAGCGTGGGATGGGCCGGTGCTGGCGTTCTCCCAGATGTGGGGATGGCTGATAACGAAAAGTGCTTGAATTGTACATGAGTTGCAGTGGGCGTTGTTGATGACGATGATGATGAGTTTACTGGTGATGCAACTGACCGGGAGAATGTGGGGAAATGGAGAGATCCTATATGTGAGAAACGTTGAGCGAACAGAGGTATTATCAGAGATGCTACATTTTTGAATAGAATCTTGAGTTGCTCGTTGGACATCGAGTGATACACTCTACTGAGCGGAATACCCGATGCCTGGACAACCGGCCAACGTCATGAATAAAGGACGCTGGGAATGTCAACTGCAGCGACCAACCTTGGACATGAGGATATATTCGCCACCGAGACGGTTGTAAGGATTTGAATCGTAAAAATATATATCTGGTAGTGGTATGGAAGTATTTTCGCGGAGGTATTGCATCGTTGCAACCTCTGATTGCGTCTTGAGGCGGGGCATGAACCTACGCGCAATGCGGGCAACCAGCTCCCGTGTGTCAACAAGCGTGACCAGATAAGCCTTATGAGCACGAAACGTAAGATTGATGGAGGGCATCGGATGAGGCATCACCGACTTTATGAAATGTGCCTGTTGCGGCTGTTCAGGACAGATATGGGCAGAGGGGAAAGAAACTTGCCTGAGCTCAGAAAGGTGATCCTGCCGACCTCGCAGCGTGTCTTCTCGCGTACGATGTCCTTGAGGACTCTTCGATCGACCTGAAAGGGCTGTGCGTCGTGCAGGGAAGCATCGGTTTTCGCCTCGCGTCTCCGGTCAGCGTGTTCGACGTCCCAGCTCCATTCTATGGGGGTGTAGGGTGTGGTGGGCAACGGTGCGAGTGGTGCCGTGCCAGGGAGAGGGATCTCTGGTGGACCTCTCGACGCGCCATGCCCGTTCGAAGACATTCTAGTACCCCTCAGCTGGGCGACGTGGCGGTCTCTCCAGGTGGGCAGCTCGCCGTGGAGATTGTGGTGCGGTGGGCGATGTGGGTGAGGAGCAAGTGCCTGCACGCTGTTTGGGACGATGAGGACGAGGCACTCGGGAGCGAACGTTCGAGTCAGACCTGTGATTGCTCATCATCTCAATGTCATCCGGCAATGTGCAACCCTGTTTGGCTTTATTTAAATTTCCAGGCTTGACTGGCACCGGCACGGGCATCGTCGTTTCAAGTAAGTACTAGCCTGAGGGAGAAAAAAAGGACAGGGGAATGTTGTTCTCGCCAGGTTCTCGGACGGCCAGTGAGGCCAAGCCACTTATATACCCGAGCGACTGCGGCTTGCCCAGGGTTTGGGTTCAGAGTCACCGCCAGCGGTGCATCGACTCGAATCAACTCCACCTTGGCGCCGCATGTGCTGCGTGGTCTCTGATGGGCCAAATGATACCGAGTATCCGGGTCCCGGTGGTCGATACGGTAACGGGCTTACATACTTCGCTTGACTCACAACACGAGCTTACCCGTCTCCTCAGGCTGCTGAGCACCACGGTATCATCCAGTCAAAGACATCCAATTACGCAGTGCCAAGTCCCATTCGCAATATTTGGTATATATCGAGTTATTAGTAGAGATGGCGTATACTTTGCGTACACTACGGATCATGAACGCCACCGATACCGCCCCGCGTTCGTGGTAACGACAACCCCACGCCTCGGTGAGTGTTCCAAAGTCAAAATGCTTCGATCTATAACAAATCTAAAGCGTTTGCGGGGCTAGTGCGTCTTTTATGCCTTTAGTGCAGTGCGAGGTACATATGGACCCCACGCAATAATATTTAACCCGCGCGGGGTAGTATCGTCCAGGTAGTACATTTCCCAGCTCACATACATAACATACTAATACACAACTCGGAAATACGAAAAATACGAATATCACGTCAAGTAGGCCTCCCATACGATGGCTCGACACAAATGACCTCGTCCACCCGCCTCTTCAGCCAATCCAGCACGTCCGGCCCCACCGATGCACAATCGCACAACTCGATGTACCGTAGCTTCGAAGGTGTCACACCGTTCACCATTGTAGCAGTCCCCGTCTCTGGATTGCGGGCCTCGATAAGCTGTACAAGTTTTGCGATCCCATCCGGATGTGTATGACAACTCTTCATCGTCACTGATTTCAGATTGGGGCAGATCCAGTGCGCCTGATCTTCCTCGGGCGTTCCTAGCGCTACTAGGAAAGGTTCGAGGGGCGTCCCGCCAACACTCAGCGAGTGAATATGGTTCATCTCTGCCAAGAAATTCCACGCAATGACAATGCCTCCAGGGCCATAGTAAAGTGTCGAACTGTTGGTGTTCCCGTATGACACCGACAGCTCAGTGACAGGCGGATTATTGGATCGCTGAAGCAAATTCGTAATGATGTCTTCAATGGGGTCCCGCGCTTCGATATCGAGGTTGAGTACGTCCAACGCAGGGAGGGCGAGTGCGTCGGTGAGTGTCGACATGTGGTAATGGCCCCCAAATGTGAGTTTGCGAAGCTTTGGTAGGCATGTCGTGTGTAGTGGAAGAATGGCTGGCACGACGACGGCAAAGTGCAGCGTGAGCGATTCAAGATTTGGGTTACTCGAGATAATGTGTAAGATTCGATCCAGCGGCAGATGATTGGCTGGGAGTGAACGAAGATTGAGAGAACGCAAGTCGGTCTTGAAGATAGGAGAGGACCACTTGAATGGTACATGATGCAGCATGAGCGACTGCAGCTGCGATAATGTCAGGGGGGTCGATGGAGTGGTGCAGGGAAGCCAAGCCCATTCTGTAGCGTATATCGTCTCCGCACACGAAACCTCAAACTCTCTTAGCATGGGTGCGTCCCCTACATCGCACGATTAAACTTTTTTTTTTTTTGATGAAATGCGTGACTCGCACCATTGATTGACTTGAGCGCGGATAGCGAGGGAAATTGCTTATCGAACCGGAAGACAAACCGTTGCCACCTGTGCATCTGCTCAATCAAGTAGAAGATCGCAATATGCCCCCAATGCGTGTTGCGCTGGGCTTGCGGGCAACTTCGTGAGGAAGGGGGCGGAGGAGATCCTCCCCAAGTGTCGTGGTGGGACGGCGACTGTGGGACGATGATCGGTGTTTGTGCTGGAGGTAAAAGAATGGGAGTGCCTAGCGGTGGATGCGGTAGGACATAATGCGTCGGTGGGCTGGGGGGCGGTGGGATCCAGGGTGTAGGGGATGACGCTCGAGCGCGAGAAGAAGGTTCCGCCGAACTTCCATTCACCCGCAGGTAGATTTCGATGTCCAGGGGAACCTTGTCACCGGACCGCTCAAGCCAGAGGCGAACGGTGTCTGGAGACGCGCTTTGGTTCGTCACGAGGCGTATCTGGACAGAAAGGTCAGATAAGACAGTTCAAAGCGACATATGAGCAGCATGTGTGTTTGACACACGGCTTCTCGAATAGAAAGGCGCAGTAGATCGAAAAACTTCAAGGGGGTATTTACCGCAAAAATGTCCACCGAAATATCAGTCGGCGAAAGGTTGGGTCAAAACAATATTCGGGCGCCAATACAGACGTAGGGGATAGGAGACGCATCCGGACCCGATGGATGTCACAGAAAATTCGTCGCTCACCTTGGACCATAATTTAGGTATCGATAGAGCCAGTCTACGCCATAGGACACTGACGGAGGCGAGGATCCAAGCACAGCAAGGGTGATTGTCAAAGTTGAACATAAAGATATGACGGAGGAGTTCGTGGGGCAGTCGCCGTATGGGGGAGATATACGCCAGCGTGTGCTTCACTTTTTCCTCCAACACTTGTTGCTCGCGTTGCATCTCTCGGATCGCACGCTTGCTGTCGGTGACGATCCGAGCGAGGGCATCCTCTGCTGAAGCTATCCGTTCTGAGAGTTGCGAGAGCTCTTGGCGCTGTGTTTGGAGGGCTCTGCGGGCTTCAGATACGGTTAATTCTGTAGGAGGTTCTGGATAGCTAAGGGGGTCCATGGTGGGTGTCGCTGGTGTCGGGGAGGGAGAGGAGAGGCCGACGACCCGAAGCGGATGGGAAGCGTTTATGAGCACGTGCGTGCTACCAGGCTCATATCCCTCAAGGGGCCTCACAGCATCTGCTCACCGCATACCTTCATTTCACAGCAATACACTGGCCGGTGCCACAGCGTGTGCCACGCACGACGAGCTAATTACAAGACCTCTATGGTACAATGCGGATGACGATGGAGACGGCGCAGGTATGTCACTTCTTCCCAGCCTCTATGGCATCTCCATTCTTGCATGCAATGATCTTTATTCGCGGTGCAGACACCATCTCGTTCGACTCCATCTTGAAAGACGGGTTCTTGACGATAAACGTCCACACGTCGTCGCAAAGACGATACGTATGCAGGTGACCCTATAAACACAACATGAGCCCACACGCCCAACATGACACCGAGAATGTACTTTGAGCGTCGTCTTGGTTTTCACCGACTTGACCATCGTATCTGCGAGGGATTTGTCAAACTAGACGGTCGTCAGCGTGCCTCGTCGTGGGTGCGATACCACATGCAGAACCTGTTGCAAAACCTTCATCGCGAGTTGTGGCGTGATGGCGCCGCTCGTGATGAGCTCGTCCAGCGAGTCGGTGAGAGCCATGCCAATTCTGCAAGGCTGTTGTAGGGTTCGGTTTACGACCAAGTAAATTGTTAGACGTACGATGATCCTCTGTAAAATTCATAGTATGCAGAGGCCATGTTGGACCGTCCGATGCTTCCAATTCGAGTGGACGATGCTTGCAAAGCACACCGCACAGGATGTGACGCAGTTATGATGGTCACAGTGATTGGCACACCTGCGATCTTTCCGGGCCCCTTGCACACGGTGAGATGGCCGAGCGGTCTAAGGCGCCAGACTAAGGACTAGGTCATTAGATGACCACGGAATATCTGGTCCGAAAGGGCGTGGGTTCGAATCCCACTCTCATCAAATTTTTTGTTTCAAACTTTCTTGGCTAAGCTGTGCCATACGATAGGACTTCGACCATTTCTTTCACTTCACTCCATATGTCAGGCTCTCCATGAAAACCGATTACACTGGCAGTCGACATGGTCATGACGCACTTTTTGAATGGACCATATTTCAGGGGAAGCTACGGTTGATCAAGTGAGTAATGTCGGTTGTTCAACGAAGCCTCCGCGAGGTATCGCAGCGCTACGAAGAGAACTAGCATTTGGTCGTCTTTCTTTGGTTTGAGCCCTGAGACCGTGGCATACCCTCGTACGTACAGCTTGAGCTCCCAGTGACCCCGGGCCAGCGTTGAAAAATCATCCAGTAACTTAGCAGGCTACTTGTCCATGAACATCGCATGGCAAGTCCTCTTCGGATCATTTGACAAGAACCCGAGTAACACCAGATTGCGGTACGAAGTATGTGTGGAAGAACGAAGAAAGGACACCCTCTATCTGAGTACTATAATACCGCTGTTCTTGTCAACTTGCACTTCGTGATCTATGAACCGACCTAATCGACATCCACATGGCCCTGCTACGGCTGCTACTTCGCCCCTGGGTCCGACCTCTGCGTCCCCGAGCTATTCGGTGTTTCCACCTCGGTCAGCTTGGGCTTGGGCTTGGTCAAGATCGGAATTTCCCTGCTTCTTGACAATGTCCACCACCTTGAGCATCGATCTTCGTTCTCAGGCCGACCTGCCTCGCGATCTGATCCTCGAGCCACTTCTGGACGGTGACTCGGGTGATGTTGGGATGGGTCCGTCGTGCGGGGATCTCTTTCCGGGTTTCCGATCCCGCAACGACTTTGCATACGTCGTCGAAGTGACGTCACGGGTGCGTGACCGGAAATCGACAGCGAAGCGCTCGACCGAAAGGGGGAGGGCGGCAGCGCGGCGGTGACGTTGAATGTAACTTTGTCGCTACTGACGCCGACGTGACGATGGCCACAGCGTACAGATCGATCGCGATCGCGATCCGCGTTCTTTGAGTGCATCACTCTAGCCTGTCGTGCCACTGCATCAGATGCGGTGCCGGCAGCCCATCGATTCTCAACGGTCGTCAGAATACAGCACAGTGACGGAGAGCAGTATAGGCTTACTACGTTACGTGCCGTGCTACGTGTCCTATCGTTGTTCTCGGGCGATCGTAGACGATTGGCTGACCAAACGGCCCGGCGTGTCATGGTACATACAACTAGCCTTCAGAGCTCCCTCACAAGCGCGGTTGCCAAGTCACTCACATTATTATTGGGTAGCCCCATCCACCACGTGTCCCATCTATGAATCGAGGACTATGGCAAACTTGATGGCGAACGGGAAAAAACAGGTAATGAGCAACTGGCAAAAAGGTGTGACGAGAGTGGGATTCGAACCCACGCCCTTTCGGACCAGATATACTTGGTCATCTAATGACCTGATCCTTAGTCTGGCGCCTTAGACCGCTCGGCCATCTCGCCAGCGGATTTGATGGGAGAAAGAGTCTATCAGAGTGCCGAGGGCATTGGCGTGCTGACGAAGCGCCGCGCTATCTTCCTCGAGGACAAGATCATTCGTTCGGTCAGCGCGATCAACGAAGAAAAAAGTTGTGATGAGAGTGGGATTCGAACCCACGCCCTTTCGGACCAGATATTCCGTGGTCATCCAATGACCTAGTCCTTAGTCTGGCGCCTTAGACCGCTCGGCCATCTCACCAGTGTGTTTCGCACACAAAAAGGAATCCCTGACCTATGATGATGGTCAATTACTGTCAAGCGGCTATGACGAGTTCATTCACACGTACCAATCCAGCCCGGAGCAGTAGTCCAGTGGAGAGCTCTTCGTACTCATGGTTGGGTGCCAGGTCTATCTCGATGTTTGCATGGGGGACTCCACAAAGTTCTTACGTGATCGGGACTCGTACGATCGCGCCCGATCACACCTCGACAAACACGCCGCGGGTTATGGTCTACCATCCAAACCAGAGGACTTAGCCGACTGGCAGAAAGAGATCTTGCAGGGAATCGACGCGTCACAGGCATACGAGACACCATTGCTGTTCGAACCCCCAGAACCCTTGTTGGCAGGGCGGCTCGTTTTCGAACTGAGCGCGTCACCCAAGTTGGCAAAGACGACCGCCAACTTTGTCGCGCTCTGTACTGGCGAGAAAGGGACATGCAAGAGTGCATCGAATAGGAGGCTTCATTACTTGGAATGTCCCATCCATCGGATCGTCCAGGGCTTTATTGCTCAAGGCGGAGATATACTTCGGGGAGATGGAAGCGGCGGCGAGGTGGGAACCCTAGATGCATGACAGCCTTATCTCTGACCCGATCTCGTGTAGTCCATTTATGGAGGCGATTTCAAAGCTGAAGAAGAGGGTCTCAGGGTGATGCCCCGCAAAGGCTCACTTGGAATGGCGAGTTCCAAGACTGGGTCGGGTGCCAGGAACACGTCACAATTCTTCGTCGTGCTCACGGACGACGAAGCTCAGCTGAAGAAGTTGAAAGGCCAGTATGTGATATTCGGCCAGCTGAGGGGCGGAGCAAAAGAATTACGCGTACTAGATCGTCTCAGTGAGGCTGGGGGTGACAACGGAAAGTCACTCATTCCCGTCTGGATAGGGGGTTGTGGAACGTGTCAATCAGATTAGCAGTACAGTGGGTCACCTGTGGAGCATCCAAACGGTAATGCTGAGCTGCACCTCCGCCGCATTGCCTAGGTTGTTAGCACCGCGAGTCCCCAAAACCAGTTACCGAAGTCAATACACCTCCGCGATGAGAATCTTGGGGGACAAGAATTGCAATGGAACCTTGTGCATTGCAGCTCGATTTCGGCGACAGCAGTTTCGAGCTAGGGACAAGCTTTCCGCTTATCTTTATGCCGTCAGATATATTCAACAGCTCTGACGGCGCAACACGGTCTCAGTTGAGCTGATACGCGAGCTGAACATGAGATTCTGGATTCTCCTGCCTCGCAACTCGCGAGGGATAATTTAAACAGGGCAGCGCCGTGAGATTTGCCCCGTCCGATATCGGAGTATTCGCCCACTCTGTGAGACGAACCACCCCCATCGGCTGGTCAGCTAGAACCCGGGCGAGTTTATGAGAGACGTAAATCAACGTAGTATACCGCACTGATCGGAAAAAGATTTCAAAGTGCTCGAAAACAATGATCAAGTGACCCTTTGGACATCACTTTCACAGAGACAGGCTGTGTAGATTCGGGTGTAGTCTCGTGTAGTACGTCCTCTTGAGGCATGTGCCCTGAGTCTCCCAATCCATCGTTGCCACTCCACACCAAGAGGCATTGTTAATTTCCTAAATGCCGTCTTTCATACGGATCTAGCCGCGGGCCGCGGCCTCATGTGGCACAATCTTGATGGCATGAGGCCCAGGTGTAAAGGTCAACGAGGCAGGTGGGGGACGGCGAAGTGGATAAATAACCTTGTTCCCAGTTTGAAAGCTTATTCACCAGCCTAGATAAATGAGTAGTGAGAAGCAATTAATTGATCGATTAACAGAACTGAGATGAGCAAGATGAACAGTTCAATCATACTAGCACATGGACGGCACTGGTCCTATGCTTCCAACGCTTGCATACTTGGTGGAACATGCCTTGGAATTTCGAGAGCAGTATGTCAATTAAAAAAAAATATAGACTGCGACTATTTCATTGGTTCCAAGATACGACTCAACGATCCAAGCAGGTGAACATGGGGAACGGTTATAGTCCGGCGGCGCTACTGCATATGTGAACCCTTATTCGCTCAGAGAAATTGAAAAAAGTGGCTCACGCGACCGTCCTCTTGGCTGATATGGGTACATGGTCGTGCTCTGTGTGTTCGGGGGTGTTTACATTATGTAACAGATCACATTCTGGGCCGCCCATCCGCTCGCAAATCCGTAGTGCTGCAGCATGAAACTCCTCGGGAACCCCACTCGATCTCCCAGGCAACAAAAGATGTGGAAGTATTCGCGTGTGGAATAGTTGATGAGCAACAGAGCCACCCTATACGCCGCAACAAAGAAAAAAAAGGCCACCGCCACGTCGTCAAACATTGTATACGCCACTGCAATGAAAGCCGAACACGTACAAATTGATGATAGACACCCCCCATCACAGCCTGAACGGCTTCACCCATCACTTTGTAGAGCCCAACACTCTTTGCGATACCGGAAGATGCCTTCAATGCCTCGTCCAGTTCAGAATCAGGATTTTGGGTTTGAGCGGTCTGAAGAGTTTCCTTTGGAGCTGTCGGAACCCAGAGGAGCACACGACCAAGAGACCACCGAGGTGCAACATGTTCTCCCAAGAAATACGTGTTTAGAGCGCGTGAAGTTAAGCGGTCATAATCGTGGTGTGCACGACCTTGTGCAGCTTCGTGGACGAACAATAGGTAATATGATTCCAAGACACGGCGGCCTATCGATGTTCGTGTTATGGAAGTAAACGTCAACCACGAGCGAGAGAAAGTCATTCTGGTTCAATGAATACCTACCGATGAACCCCAGGCGACCGTTGTGCCCATGAATAGCAGCTTTGTGACTGCCATGTGTGAGTATTCGCCTTGCTAACTCCGGAGGAAACTCCAAGTGCCGAAAGATGGAATTAAGATGAGCAGCAAGACGCGCATCATCATACGACCCTCTTGAAGCGATTGGGTGGTCCTCTGCATGTCGCGTCGAGTAGTTGAACCGCACTGATGGAGTTCGAGGAGGCGCGAGTGCCGAGGCTTTTGTTGAGCTCTGAGAAGCCCGAAACAGGGGATTGGTAGCTCTGGGAAGACGAGACATGGCGAACTACAAGCTCTTTGAACAAGCTGTCCCTCGACACTGGCAGAGTTGGGGCTTGAGATTTGCCGGAGAAAAGTTACAGCAGGTCACGTGCCAATTCTAGTCACGGTCGGGACTCGGAACCCGAGACCGGGCTTTGGACCAGCTTCTTGTTCAAGGATTTGGCACAGGCTCAAGGACTGCGAGATCTGTGGCAAGATACCCGATATACAGGTAACGCTAGCTTACTAACCTAAACTAGGAGGGTGGATCCAGACTCGCTAAGAAGGTTTCCTTCAAAACGACTGCAGGTTATTCATACCACCCTAGCACGCGGCCGTCCATCTGAACCGAAAACGTGGTCGACATGTGCCAACGGTTATCTCCAAGGAGTATCGATCGAACGGTGCGAGTACCCTTCAAATCAGATTCTCCGTTTCTCTGACTCGAATATTGGAAACAGACCTCGAAGCTCGAAGGCTTCTCCGGCCAATTGGGAAACACCCAGTGTTAGCTGTTGGTTTCTGCTCTGCTCTCACATGCGAACGGGGGAGAATAGTGGTTCCTCGCATGATCTCCTGTTTATTACCTACAGTTCGGATCTCCGCAAACGGCTGGGTATCTTCATCGACAGGTCCCCCTCGTTGCGGATTGTCCCGATCTGGAAACTGCTTCAACTCATCGCCAACGGACCTCAATATTGTCTGGAATGGAAGGAATCACCGTTGGTGCCGACAGGCTTGATTCCACGAGGCCATTCTGGTTCATCCGAATCTGTTTATCAACTGCGTGCTTGCGTAACGTTTCTCCCACCAGTGATGCTCCGGTGGAGTGAATTGACATTGATCACACTAGTAATGGCGGAGAAATTGTAAACTTGTGCAAGCAAACACCCACCAGTGATGTGCTTCGCGGTGGAACCCAAAATTCTAGGGTTCTCGTTCGCACGGCCCTGGGCACACAGTTTCGAAACACACCCGGCCTTGTGGCTTCCTCCGTCCTTACGGTGCCGATGCCTCAGTGTATTGCATTTGAAGGCGCCGGTGTTTCGATGCACGGTATAAAGCCGAGAGGAAATCCATTAGTGTCTAAGTCCCCGTTCTTCTCTGCTTCGGAACCGCTCAGGCTCAGCTAACCTATCGTTCACCAAATGAACTTCAACGCACTGCCTACCGTGTCCTTCACTCCGACCTCAATCAGTTTCCCCTTTGAGCCCAAGCAGCTATCACTCTCCAACAAAGTCAGGGTACAGTTAGAATCCCAATCCAATGTCGCACCCTCGCCGTCCAACGGGGTCTTCTCTAGAGGTCCCCTTTCGCTGAGTACGCCGCACGCGGAAGTCTGGATCCAGGGGAAACAGGTTTGACCAACTTGTCGTCCATTCTCCATCAAATGCTGAATAAGCGGAGCCAGATCCTCATCCGAGATCGTTCCTCGACGTACGGTACCTATGTCAACGGCATCCGAATACAGCAGCAAACATTGTTGCAAGACGGTGATATTGTGGTCCGTGATTCCTGACTACAATCGTAGTTCGACCTCATCTCTACTTGTAGACGCTGGGGCAACATCTATCGCGTTCATCAGTGCCTCCAAACACGCGTGATTCACAACTCAACCCCATCGAGGCGTCTGTCACCATCGTTGGTGTGTGAAGTGGAGTTGCAGGGTCCCCTTGTCGTATACCATCTCCTCTAGATTTCCCATCAGCATGTCTTCTTGATCGCACCGCCGCCTGTTTCTGTATTAATAGTTCCTCATTGTGTGGCCCCGGACGGCATCGAGTTGTACACTCCTGTACTCCCTATGTACTTTGTGCTGGTGCGCTACGGTTCACTTGGAGCGGCATACTATGTACACGTGTTAGATTTAGGACGCGTCGATTCTCAATGGTCACAAGGGTCAGATAGAATCACTCAGCGTCCGAGTGGAAAGTCACGGTCTTGGCATCACATGCAATGCCTCGACAAGATCTTCGAGTCACTATCATTTCCATACAGACCTTTTCCGATTAATGCCTATCGGTTGAACCTATCCCAACCAGTTCTCGGTCCGCGAGGTGATAGACGCATGAGGTGCTTAAATGAAAGCAAGCGCAACGTGCGATCGTCAGATATATCAGTGGCTGGGAGTCGACGGATGCCGATCAACACCGAGAGGCGTGTTGGAATGTGAACCCATCACCGCCATGATCGAGCGTCAACGTTCGAGGGACTCGGACAGCTTCTGTTTGGTCAAGCGTCTTCTTCAGGAAACCCAGGCACGCAGCTCAGGGAAAGAGATGACTGCGGACGAATGAGAATGATCGTAACCGTGAAGTATCACAACTTTGTCACACACCCAGGCACACGGAGTCTGTCCGAGGATATGATGCTCCAATCGATATCAAATTCAATTAAATCGCTTCTTAAGGAACGAGCTCTTCATAGGGGACGTTGGGAGTGGGTCTATGAACGCCGTGAATTCATCAGAGGGGTGTTATCCATGTCGTCATCGCTAAATGTGCGCTGTTGTTCCTGCGGTCGTTTCGAGTCCCGCCAAAGAGAAATTTGTCCAAGGCGGAGAAATATCGCCGCCGGTGGGCGATGTTTTCTTCCAAAGGATGTACTGCGATGCAGCTCAAGAGAATCGTAGGGTACACTGAAACGCACGCACCTACCTCACAAAATACATACCCGCGAACCTGGATACGCAATAACTCGACTCGAACTCGAGGCCCATCATGTCCATCCCACCCGTACCAAATTCCCGATGGGATAGTTCCTTGGTGCGTTCGTCCATACCCCCATTGATTCAACGGAGACCACGGAGTGGGAAGAGCCTCGGGGCTAAATGGAGTTTGTATATTAGCCGACGAAGAGCGGGCTTAAGAGACAATAAACACTGTACAGCCGGGATGCTGATGAGTTCAGAAACCCCAATGAACCATCCCATAATTCAACCTTGTCCCTCGGCCCAGTATGCTGACCCGAGGGGGTGCATGGAACGCCAATTTATCCGTTAGTGGTTTTTTTCCAACACGACCCCCGGACAAACTGAGGTTCCGGTGGTGGTGAAGACGCGAGGAAGAGCACCGCCGAGGGGTTTGATAAATCGACTGTTCGATCACGAAACAAAAGAAATACGAACAGGAACATCTCGTTCCATGGTCTTCCTGGAATGCCCTATAGGCTATCGCCGTAGCCTACTCGGCTCGCTTTCGAGGGCTAGCGTGTCTGAGAGCAGCACTGTGAAAGAGCCCAACGACGTAGAAGTCGAATCCAAAGTCTAAATACCCATTATTAGCCGACAGATGCAGCAGAAAATGAGCGGTGACGTCTGGGAAAGATCAGAGTTCGCAAACGTTCTTCAACGGTTTATCCCCCTCCGAGTTTCAGAAGTTCCGGTGCGATCGATTCGGATTCGGAACCCTGGCAGGACCAACCTCATTGAATTGATTCATGTCCTTCGCCCATGCGGCGCTGTTCGCGTCCCTTCTCCCTCGAGGCTTCAGCAAGACCAACACTGTCCTCAAGTTCGACTCACAGTTGATCATCCTCGGCGACCGTTTATTGACCAGGGCGGGGATAAACCGCATCGTCAAGAACCCGCCCGCAGAGTGATACATCTCAATTGATTTCGTAGGCGAGCTGGAGGACGATCCTGAATTATGTAAATGAGAACAAAAGGGGGTGGAAAAATGGTTGGGCCGGTCTATCCACAAGCTCTAGGAGGTACAGTCGACTCCCTCATAACACATACCTTACATAACCCATACTCCCTCATAACCCATAGAATTCCCGATATCCCAAACTGCCTGGTGCCACTGTACGGCCTTTCTGATGACCCATACTTCTAAGCCTATCCCGAGGGATATGTGTTAAGAGAGAGTTGACTGTAGTTTGAATTGACAGGTACCTCGTTCAAGACGATATAGGCACGCCGACTTGAGCCGTGGTCACCATACTCTTGGGGTCAGGGATTCGGACCGGTCACGACAGCTTCTTTCTGGTTCTCGGCTAAGTGACAAGTCCACTCTGACCGTCATCTGGATCGAAGTTTTGGGATGGGTGAGACGTACCCACTGGCAGGTGGTCATCACGAGACAATCAAAACTGCGTGGAAATGAGAACTTCACACGTATCCTCCAGACGAGGGCAGGGCCCGGATCCTCTCCGAGTTTCAAAAGTTCTACTGATCGACTTGGAGCCTTGGCAGGACCGATGACAGAACTGAATTGTTTTTCAGACATCGCCGCTGCGACGCTGTTCGCGTCCCCACACCCTCGGGGATTCAGCGTGGCCACTGTCTTCGTGGAACGGCGGTCGCGCTGTACTCGGGGGTTGGTTAGGTCCTAGCGGAGTACGAAACCTAACCGGATTCCCGCGGCCCGCGGCCGCTCTCCCACGACCCGATTTACACAATTGTTCGCGCCACCACACCAACAAATCGTAGCGGCGCCAGTCCCCGACTTCTAAGTTCTAGTACTATTGATTTGGCCTCTAATCATATAGGTCGGCAACATGGCGTCTTCATCGTAGTGCACTGCTGCCTTTTTGGAAGGAGACTCTCCCGCTGGATTCTCCATCGAGTTCCTCTTTCCCTTTCCTTTCTCACGCGATCCAACAGCCTCCTGGGTGGTATGTAACTGCCAGTCTGCCATTGGTGTCTGAACGTGAACATTCAACACAATCCAGTGGTCTGACAGCCCGTACCATCTCCGCTTGCAAATACGGCTTTCGGCATGTAATTCGTGTATCAAATCATGGCGTGGCATGGTGGTCAAGCGAACGCACTGGCTTAAGGCGTACCTGTACCAGCTGAAATTATGGTTTTCTTCGATTTTGCATATGAGTTGATGATATACGCGCTGTTCGAGCAGAATTGATACGAACTTCAAGAGTGAGTACGGGCAGATGCTGTTCGTATACTTCAACAGAACCAGTGCGGAAACTCATCATGACGCAACGTCGCAAGTGCGATTCAGGTTGAACGAAATGGGGTCTTTCTTGTTTCAATATTTTCACCTTATCTTTACAGTTTATAGCGTACATTGATCTTCTTTTGACCCTCATCGGTTCCAAGAAACATCTCACAGTTCCTGAATAACCCTCTCCAAGATCCATTCTTGCGCAGTTTGGTTGGGCAAGATCAGGGGTACTTTGATCTGTCCGGAGGGGATATTCGCATTCTCGCCTCTCCATTGGCGATATTCCGCAAACGTGCCCGCCTTCACAATCCGGATCATTGGGATCCGAATATGCCCAAGCTTATGCTCGTGCTCGTGCTCGCTGTTACCGGCAACGAGGGCATCGAATAGTTTTTGTGGTGCCTGGTGTGCATTCGGCCCTACCGTATAATTGGATTGGTGAGGGGCCTCATACTACATGGCGACGCACCGAGCGGCCCCGCGAGTTCGATGAAAAACCCCACGGCAGGCAGTAGCGTGCGGTCATCCAGCATAGCCGCGAATTCTTGTACTGGAACTATGTCCTCCGAGCTAAATGCCTGAATAGCTGCTAGGAGCTGGTAATCCGTGATCTGCATAAGCCGAAGACGAATCGTCGACCTGTCCCAACGATTCATCAGAGGTCATGTCCAGTGCGTACGAATGATGATATAGCGACCATCTCCTTCCCGCGTATTTAAATAATGGGGATTTACCCCCGTTTTCAAACCCGACGATGCAAAGAATGTCGCCGAGCCGATATCGCCACAATCCATCTCTAGTCATCAAGATTGGCTCGTAGTATTTGCCCACTTCCACTTCCCACTGCGTCACCACTACGATTAGCAAACTTTCAGAGCTCCAACGTGGAAGGTCAAATACTGACTGCTTGGCAGAGGTTTTCACGAGTTGCATCTAGAGAGACATCCAAGAACTCGACAATGTCATCACTCTGAAGAACAAATTCATCCGGTTTGTTTGCATCGTGTGGAACACCCATCATAGCCTCCGATGAAGCATACACAAAACAGCGGATGGGGACGTTTGGTCCCAGAATGGACCTCACCCGGATGAGACACTTCAATCCATCACAATCATCGGCGACCACGAAACCACACACCTTCGAAAGCACAACAGCAAATGGGCCACTGCATATCGTCAAAAGCCCGTTCGCCTTTGGCCAAACGCGGCGAACCATCCTTCAAAGGAAAACGGTGGCCCGATCTCAAGCAATTCCGCTGCGCGCTCGGGATTGGCATGGAAGTGGGCTCTCGTGGCGCTTCAGTAACAACATTCATATTCATTGGCGTGTGACGTGCCTGCAAGTACCCTCAAACATGATCAATGCCTTCCAGATCAGGTAGTCTACCATACCTAATGCAAGATACGAGCACATCCCAATGCTTGTTAATGTGATGGGTGAGATCGACGAACAACGTCGCGAACGGTGTATGGAAGTGGTACACGTCTCCGTGTGCAAGGAAGAAGAGACCGTGAATAATCAAGAAGGAAGGAAAGTATCCGATCACGGTGGCTTCCCATGGTATAGCATAGCCTGACACTGGAATGTGCAGGACATTAGTGTGCGTCGTCGTGGATGGGAGGACAAAAACGTGCTTGTGAGGGACATCCGGCTTTCATCGTCGGTATACCATCCAAAACTTCTACGCACTATTCCCCCCGTTCCAATGCAGACGGGGATCCTTTGCACTACCTCGCCAGGTGCACGTTCTATCGCCTTGACATCACTATATCCTGTGCATATCAACGCAGCGAGCGGATCCTTGTTATCTGGATCAAATACGAGGGGAGCCGGGATCTCTAATCTTGCGAGATGATTGTATTTGGGGAAAATCTTTGGGCTCGTTCCAGATGTAGCGCTGGAAACTACAAAAATGTTCGGCAGTCCAGGGGAGAACATGTTCGCGACATCTTCTTCCTTGCACGGCCGTATGTTGAATTTATCCACGAATGGCTTGTAGTCGGCGTAACTCGAGAGTGGGACATGGGGCCGGAAATCCGCTAGCAGGGTGGCATCGACTTCGGTACCACCGTGCGTGGAGACAGCGTCACGAAATTCAGCGAGTAAAATTGCTTGGGATGCATACTGGGTGTTGATGTTGTTTCGAATGATCTCGAGGAGCGCATGCTGGAGCGTCTGAGGGTCACGATCACCTTGCCGGACAGTACCAAAGAGCGTTGCCATCTGACTGAAGTCGAAAGGAGCCGGACAGAAATCCAAAATATATAAATCTCAATTCAAATTGTTCAGAGATTACGGCCTGAGAGGTGAACCTTCGGATGGATGGTCAGCAAGATAGCGATCCACGAGAACCCTGTGATCATGTCGCACTTGGGGTATACTTACAACAGAACATCTCAACCATGACGTTTGGATCGCGATCGCTACATCACGTGATGGAAAAGACTTTCCAAAATGGGAAGTCCGATAAGTGGAATTGAAACTCCGATCAATGACCGTACAGGCTAGTCGGACTGCTTTGGCACTGAGCCCACTCTCCACTCTCCGGTCACTCGTGCGCCGCAGGCGACGAAAAACGGTCCCAATATGCTGTGTGGTCCAATTTTCTGGTCGTCCCTCTTCTCATTCGATTTAATTTAATTAATTGTTTGCCCACCTTCAAGTGTAGCTAAGTAGAGTCCCGAGAATACCGCGGTCCCCACCCGAATTGACTTCACAAGCGAGCTCAAGGTCGATTTTCATGTCGCCGCAAGTCAGGCTGAGGCTGGAAAGAGAGGGAGGGGGGTTGGAGAAAACGGGTGGACTGGTCAATTCAGTCGATTAGCAATGCAGATTCCAAGTCGCCGTCAAATTAAGATTTTGAAGAGCAAGTTTAACGTCGTCGCCGTAAAACGGTCCAGTGCTAGGAAGACAAGTTGGAAAGCGCAGAACATGATCACTGGCGTGCTGATGAGCCCATGGAACCAACGACACGGGAAGCAAGCTCGGTGGCATTCCAAGGTTTCACATGAGCGCGATTCAAATGGCACCTAGTACTGAAATAAAGTGGGTCAAACCAGAGACTCGGTGTAGATCGAAAGCCCGAGCACCAACATCCAACGCCTGCCGAGTCCCATGGCCCATCTGCCAATGCAGCACATCTATGCATGTCATCTGTGTCGTCTATACATCATCTTCCCAATCGTCCGGTACCTCCACCCCTTCTCGCGCAGCACCAGCGCCTTGACGCTCGATGACAGCAACCGGCACAGTCACTGTAGTTCCAGCTGCCGCCGCGTTCTCCCGTCCCCGTTGCGCCTGCACCGACGGCGACACCCACACGCGTGTCGTCCCCACGCCCGTACTCGCACCACCAACTCCAGTCGACCGACTCGGACCAGGCGACCCCTCGCGCGATCGCACCACTGGCGAAGGCACCCGCGCAGGCGTCCCACTCCCCGATCGAGGTGTTCCCAACGCCGATTTGGCCACCACGTTCCACCCCGTTCCCGCTCCCGTGGCTGCACTCCCGCTCGCACCCACCCCTGTGCCAATGCCCCCAGAACTCCCACTCGCGCTACCCCATGCAGATCCCCCAGCCCCAGCCCCCGGTCCTACACCTACACCCGCACCCCTCCCACTCCCCAACCTCATATCGACCAACCGCCCCATCGTAGACCCCATCGAGGCAACGGACTGCGACAGCAAAGGCGCCGGCACGCGCGTATCTATCCGCCGAATGAGCTGCACACTCCGATGCGGCTCTTGGTCGACCATGACGGTGTCCATGCGATATATCGACGCGAGCTGTCCTCAGAGAAGAACGCGTCAATGGCGCGACTCAGACACAGAGAACAAGATGAGATGAGATGAAGGGACGTACGTCGTGCACGAATTTACGCCGTTCGGGCGGCATATGCGGCAACACTTGCGTACGTCGATCAGAGGTGACGAAACTGCACCAAAAAAGTGCCCGTCAGCATCCCAATCGCGACACACATCACAACCCGAAACAGAGAAGAGACGCACTCTGCAAACGCCTTCTCCACGACTCCCACAAACTTAGTCCCCAATCCTCTCGCAATGCCAACCAACTCGGTCGAATACGTCACCTTGCCTTTCGCCTCGCGCTTCTCCTCGCTGATACCCAGCGCTTCTGCGAGTCTCGCATTCCGCTTTTTGACCTCACATTCGCCGGTACAGGCGAGCGCGAGCTTCGTCCCGGAACAGGGCATGGTCGAGCGTAGGTGCCCACAGGGGCACGTCAGCGTGACAGGGGCAAGACAAGGTTCGGTTTCGGGACAGGCGGCAGGGGCGTGGCACATTTGTGTGCAGGGGTGCTGCGCTGGGAGGCTGGGAGCGAAAGAGAAGACGTAAACGATGACGCGGAGCGACGAGCGCGGCCGTGCAACGCACCATGATTTACGGGATTTACCACAGACGGCAGTACACGTCCCACATGCGTCGGCGTGGCAGAGTCGCTCGCAGTGATGAAACCCGCACCCCAGGAGCCTAGCGTCGCAAATAAAACAATATCAGTACCGGTCTAGCGACGGACAACACAACGCACTTTCCACACGCGCTCCCGCAGCTCACTCTCTCCTGCGAGCACCGCACGTTGCCCACCCGCTTCTTCCCGCACGCACATACTTTTTCCGTCAAAAACGGACACAGCGGACACCCACCACCACCCTCGCCCTCGCCCTCGCCCACCAACCCCAGCCCCTCATCCGCCGTATCCGCCCCAGCAACTACCACCCCTTCATGACACGCATGCGGCACATGCGGGTGCCCACACGCTGGCGCCGGCCGCGCACAGGGATACACACACCGCAACTGCGTCCCGCACGAAATCGGAGGGTCCAACACCGTCCGGCCACAAAGGCAGACGAGTTCCTCATACACCCCCCTCGGACACACCGCACACGGCCCCTTGTGATCGTGCCGCTCACAGCGGTGGTTCCCGCACTGGAGGACCCGACCACATGGGAGGTCGCACTCGTGGAGGTCATGCTGGGCGTGCGCGCCGAGGTCGGCGGGTATGAGGTCGCGTCGTTTGGATGACTTGGCGGCGGCGCGTTGGAGGGACGCAAGGGATGCGAGGGGACAGCAGATGCGTCCGCATTGGTGGCGCCCGCAGGCGCGGAGCGCTTGACAGGGCTTGTCGCAGAGAATGGCCTCGCTCGCAGGGGTATCGCTGTCAGCGGGGCGTTGTGCGAGGACGGCGTCGCCGCATGGCGTCCTGTGCTTCGTGGCGCCGCAGCGACAGGTGCGTTCGACGCGTTCGGTGCAGGGCGGACAGGGATCCCAGTGGCATGTCGCTTGGCAGAGATGGCCGCATGGGAGGGGTTTGGAGCAGGGGGAGGTACAGGTGGGGAGGGGTGAAGTACATGACGTGCGGGGTGGGAGGAGTGCAGGCGTTGAGCCCGTGCTGCTGGCTGCAAGTTCGTCGGATGATCGGGCGATGCGACAGCGACCGCATGCGCAAGAATCGATGCGCTCGGGGTCGAATGGACATGGTGGAGGCGTCCGAGAAGGTGGATGACAGAGCTTGGAGCAAGCGTGGTGTGCACAGGCAAATTGACTTGGAGACATGTATCAGTAGGACCAACTTCGTACCAAAAAGAGCCGTACCGCTCGCATGGATGATCACATCCATAGCTTCCCATCCATACCTGTTCAGAGCCATCGTCCTTGACGACGACGCATTTGGTACCGTCCTCAGCCTTGACCTCGCCACACGCAACGTGCTTTGTTTGTCGCCCACACCAACAGCGAACCTCATCTCGCCCCGGGCACGGCGAACACGGGCCATCATGGCACGTCTCCGCGCACCAATGATCCGAATTGCCACATTGTAAAGGTTTGAGACACGGTTGAGAGCAAGAAAACGACAGCGCTGTCCCGCCGTGGCATTTCGCGCTGTGTCTCTCCTTGCCACAGAAACACGCCGCCTGGATAGTCACCGCACACGGCGGACACGGTCCCGGATGACACGGCAACGGACAAGCATGTCCGCAAGCCGAGCGCGGGCGCGAACACGGTTGTGCGCAGGAATGCGGCGTGGCGATGCGCGGCGGCGCCGGGTTGCGCACACGCAGACAAAAGCACCTGTGTCACGATCAATGAGTGGTAAGAGACGATGGAGGAGTGGTGCGTACGTGTAGGTATGCGGCACCGCCTGGCGCGTCGAGCGGCACCCTGGACAGCGCCATTCGCCAGGGCGCGACTCGCCCCGTGCCCGCCACGCCTCCTGGAGGTCCCTGACGCTCTTCTCTGCCCATGCGCGTATACACTTGAGATGGAACGTGTTCCAGCAACAGTGGGACCCCTCTGCGTCCTTATCGTCCACGGTGGCCCCCGGGGAGTTGGGACTCGGCGGGGAACACGACCACGTCGCTTGTTCGGGCCGGATTGGGTTGAAGCAGATCGAGCAGTCGGCAAAGGGCGGCGTGCGCAGGGCATGTGTGAGGGTCGAGGTGAGGTCGTCGCCGGGTGGCTCTCGGGGTTGTCGTCGAGGCTTGGGCTTGGGTTTCTCGGCGGGAGGAGGCTGGTTCTGCGTCCCCTCAGCTGGGGCTTCCGTGAGCGTCGCCCTGAATCTCTCTCGGCGAGATGGGCGGGGTGGGTGGGATGGCGCTGGCTCGCCGCTGGGCTGTTCGGATCGTGGTGGGCGGCGCTGTGATCTTGGAGGCCGCGCGTCGTGTGCGGTTGTGTCTCGTTGGGTGTCTGGAGGGTGACCGGAAGCAGCACCGAGATCGGCACCAGGGCGTCGACCTCGCCCTCTCCGATGCCGAGGATGATGCTCTTGTCGTTGAGTGGTATTATCAGGTTGATCCATAGGTCGACAGTGATGGAACAACCTATCGAATTTATGCAACGTTCTGAATCTGGTGCATAGTATGACTCACACCCACGATCACATAACGGCGGCACCGCAATGAGTCCATGTAGAATACACGACTCGAAATGACATCTAGAATGCTAACGATTGGGAAATATAACCCATCTAATGCTCTCGTACATTCCCCGCAGATCTAATCCTACCCGTTCCTCATCTGTTCCCAACACGTCGCCTCGCGCTCTCTCTACGCATCTCGCGATCAGCGCCAACCAGCGCAAGAGAGGGTCAGGACGAACTCTCAGTTTCGACCGCAGCCCGTTTTTCCCGCTTCTCCTTGAGCGCACGTTCCATCTCTTCAAACGCATCGAGGACAGCACCCTTGGATTTCTCTGTCACCGTGGGAGACCTGCTGTGAGTCACTTTTCCGGTGCGGATGTGAGCGGGCCACTGGGTCTCGGGTATGTGCCGTGCAGAGAGGCAGGCACGAAGCGTCGTCACGGAGTCTTTGTACGCAGCGAGCGCCTCTTCGTACAGGTCGTACACGCACACCGCACATCCAGACATGCAGCACTCTAAAGGCGGGTGAGATACGTTGGCCGTCGAGAAAGCGAAGACGGTCGACACACCATCGTCCGCGGGCACCCGTGGCTCTCTGGGTATAACGAAACCAGCAATGGTATCGGGGGTTGTGGACGTCCGAGCGCGAGCAGAGACGTGCGTCGCACGTTCGGATTTGGATCGGGTGGTGTTTTCGAGTCTTCGGTAGCGCTCGGTGAGATTTTGACCTCCTCGTGGAGTGTAGACGCTGTTAGATACGAGTCGGACGTGGCGCGCTAGAGGACGACGAAGAGACCATCGTGAAGAAGACAGCATGCATGAGGGAGTGAGGACAACCAACAATATTTATTGCAAACTTGTTACAGGTTGTTTACGAATTTGTATTGACTAAGTTGCAAGTAAGTTCATATCTGATTCCGTCTCAGGCATCCAATGGCGGGCGTACTACTCGGAGGTTTGGGGTTAACACACCATGTCCACTGGCAGCGTACTCATCAGCTCCCTCGACTTTACCAGCTCTGTCGGTAGACGCAACACCCCTCAGGACACGACCTTTTCCGACGTGACAGATGGTGAGCAATCAGCCCTTTCCTTTGCGTTAGCCCACCAAGCCCGTCAGTCGGCGGTTATCCATTCGAGCAGAAGATCCAACGCATCAGTGAAATCAAAGTTTTTTCCGACATGGGGAGCCAGGACGCAGCTGTCATCGTCGGGTTGCAAATCGAATACATCATACTGGTAGATGGCAAGCCTGAGCCGCGTACCGTATATCATGGCCTTGTGCATGAAGACGAGGTCGGCGATTTTACCATTAGTGGTAAGGAGGTCTACTCGAGGTTACCCCGAGACCATCTGACCTCTTTCCAGATAAACAACGTCTCGTCGGCGTTCACGGGCGGCTCAAGGAGCTGCCAGACAAGACAGAAAAAGATCAGCGCATCGCGTCGATTGGCTTTGCCTTGTTTAACGAGGTCGATGCAACCTTGGAACCACGAGGTCAGGAAACCTCATCTCTGCGTGTTGAGGAATTGACAGAGTTTCTTTTCCTCCACCAGGGCCATACTTTGGGAGTAAGATCAACTGGGGTAGGTCATGGGGGACATTTGGAGAAATCATCGGGTTCCAAGGTACAAGGACGGACGATCGTAAGTAGTTTCCCGTGCCCATCCTTGTTCGTCACTCTAAAGCCAGCCTACAAGTTGGTCTCACTTCACTTGGCTTTACTAAGGGCGTCACGCTAGGTTCCCCAGTGTAGTTCGATGATTGATGATCCCCGCAATATAGTGGTTCTGCTGTGTTCGTTTTTCGCGCTTAGTCTGTTGAACACATACACAACCAGCTTCAGGGCAGTGATTACTGCTTTCGTTTCTCCCTAGCTCGGTGGAAAGACTATCAAATGAGGCAAACTATCTGTGGACACCTCTACTGATTGGCACAAAGGACTACAAAATCATGTATGACAAACGTCGTAATTCCATATCCATACCCTTCCAGACTCGGACCCGCATTAACGACCGGTAGACAGTGTATATCCAGTCTGTAGTTTCACAAGTCGGAGTGCCCGCGAACGTGAGCATATACAAAATCCGTTCGTCAAATGGTATGTGTGAGTTAGTATTACTCGCGGTACGTGATGTGTATGTATCCAGTCATTCCAATCCTAGACCGCCGGGGCCCTAGGCGAGATAATATGTCTGGATGGATGGGTCGCATGTGTTCTGCTCAAGGGGGACACCTAATTCATTCTGATGTATCTCAGACGTTGCAATCAAACTACAACTTGAACGATGTGGCCAAATCGTTCATTCATATTCGTACACATACAACAAGACTATACATTGAGAGTTGAATCTCAGAACTTGGGAAACGCGCGGGAAACGACAACAAAAGACGAGGACAGCCAGTACCGTTTACGAAAATGTCGGCTTCAAGGCAAGCTTGCCAATGGTACGTGTTTCAGTTCTCAGAGCGCAGGTTTAGCCAAGGTAAAGCCAATGGACGTGAGTCCATCTAGACGTCGTGTTCAGAATGACAACCACGGACAACCACGCCACGCTGCATACCTT
>JBBPKY010000050.1:0-62885 GCA_038089495.1 Xerocomellus dryophilus
AGGGATTCGGTGCCGTGGAAAGGGAGTGGGTATCAGTATCCAGGAACATCAGAGCCGCATCCCTGGTTCGTGAACTCCTGTCAGAAGCTGTCCCCCATCAGTTGATACACACAAGATAGGTATTTTGCTGGCATTGTCCCGGCCAAGAGGCAGGGTCGCGAAAGTGGATTGGGGCACATCGTGTCTGCTAGCGTCAGTACGTCATAGATAGAATTTAACTTATGTCCGCCACGCTCCGCCGACGTTCTGAATCGGCGCCTTCTCGTATACCTGCATACTATGTAGCACGTGTGTGAGCCAGCAAATAGTGTGATGAGCATGGAATGCAATATATACGCAGAATGCAGCGCCACATGATGCACGAGGAACCCGACGTACCATGAAATTGGCGAAATGTAGCTTGGCCTCAATTGAGGTTCATTGCAGCGGCCCAGTGCAAGCCCGCCGCACCGCCGTAGCGCGACACAAATCGACAGACCCAGCTGCCACTAGGACCATTCGAGGAGAATCGCTACCAAGTCGCGCATCTTCTGCAGGATCAGTCATGGTGAAGGACATTTACCAATATACAAGGTTATGGGCAGTTGGTGTGTAAAAATGGCCTGGCCACGCTGGTATACAGTTAGCACGGAGGCGTGACGGAGCGCCAGTATGTGTTGTACTCGCCATTCTGTCCACCGAATACATACAATGTGGGATGTAGAGCGTGAAAGTTGGCCCCAGGCCCTTCAAGCTGTTCCTTCAAGCCGGTGATAACATAGCTGGTGAGTTGTTTGTGTGACGCGAGACCGATGAGAGTGTCAGTGCGGATTCGGCGGACCGGATGGCCGACAGGCACCGCCCGCGGATCGGAGTCGATCTAGGCAGTGGACCACCTTCGACCCACCCGAGGCTGTTCTCCACCGTTCGCCAGAGGAACGATTAATTGCTCGGTTTTTGGGACGTACTATTGTCGTTGGCTAAACAATAGACCGGCTAAGCTGCGAAGGCAGCTTAGGAGCAAACAAAAACTGGCAGACTTATGTAACCAGAATGGAGTTGGACAATGGAACCCATCATTGAAATATTGAAGGACAACAAGGAATGTGCACAAAGTACATGTAGCGTAGGATGCCGTGAGGGGGGTAACACTAAGCGAGAACTAGACAAGGTCACGAATATACAGTCCAGCTTGGAGAGCGACGGCGGAGATCATGAAGATCCAACGCGCGGTCCGTTGAAAAGACATGCTCAGACCAATCAACTCCACCACCAGAGCTCTTAGCGAAACTCGAAGCAGGAGCTCGAGCGTTCGGGAACGTGACTCAGCGATAATTGCTGATATCTGTGATATGCATATGTACGTGAATAGCTTAGCTGATGTCGTACAAAGGCAAGTGAGATGCCACGCACGGTTCGGAATTTTGATGGAAGTAGAAGCCACTCATGGTAGCAGCCGGCGGTGGAGAACGGGGGCTGATAGAGGATCCACGTCCTCCTCGTCGGACGCTAGAGTCTCGACGACGACGACCAATGGGAATGGATTCCAGCTTGCCAGGGGAAGGCGACGTCGGCAAATCGCCCTCTCCGTACTCTTCTGCGCAGAGGGGAAATGATTGTGTGACAGAGCGTATATTGGTTCCCGGAGACTGAGGGTTGAAGTCCACACAAACATAGTAGAAACCTGTGTGAGACGATGTGGATGTTGGGGCATGCTACAGCTGGACGTTCACGAGAGAGAACAACGTACCAGCAAAACTTGCACCATTGATATCTTGTATTCTATGGTCAGGGACAAGAAACCTTTCCTTCCACCTCATGAAAACGGCCCCCCGATCGCGATCAGGCATGGTGAAATGTGGCCTCCTGAGCTCGTTCTTGACATGCCGGAAAGCGGGGAAACGTTGCCAGTGCACCATATCTTCCTGCTCGTTTGCCCCCCACTTTTCCGTCAGAAAGCCGTAGCGACTGCCAATGATTTCTGCGTCAAAGTAGGTTGTCAACTCGGGCCAGTCATTGGTCAGTCCGCGGATACGGAGGTATCCGCAAAGGAACGAGGATGAGAAGTCGACGTCCTTTAGTCCATGAGTGCACGATACGCGGGCAAGGCAAGCAGAACGTACGACAATGGTAACATTAACGTCGTAGCTGTTCCTGCCGCTCTTCTGTGTTCCCTGAAAGGTCGCACCGGGGTACAAGCAATGGTGGCGTTGGGCGCGGACACGCAGGCGGGTAATGTCGGTGGCAGGGTCCGGGATGGGTGTGGGGACGGACGATCTTTGGGGACGGCCGCGAGCGACGGCATCGGGGGGGGAGCGCTGCTGAGTGGGGGTTGATTTGGGGGGGATTGCTGTGGTGTGGATGGCGAGCGAGGGCTGTGGTGGTGCTACGGAGGAGGGTGGAGCGGGTGGGACGTCCATGTCGATGTCATCCTCGAAAACGGGGTCTGGTTGCGGGTAGATAGAGTGGGACTTTCTCACAGGCATGATTGACAACACGACACGAGTGACTGCCAGGTCTGTGCGGTTTCGACCACTATCTGCTATTACATACGCTATCAGTCACGTGCACCACAGCCAGAGCACTATCGCCTGCGACAGAAGCAGACCTGAATACATACATGTCGCTCTCCGCAGCCGTAGCGCGAAGAGCCAGGTGTGATGTGCTCCGTCTGGGGTGCTCCGATCGCAGGCATATAAACTATTGGTCTTTCTCTGCCTTGTGGCCTCGGGTTCCGCAAACCCATAGACTCCCCGAGTCTGATCGTCATGCAAGGTAAGTATTACTATGCCACTTCATCTTTGATGCAACGAAATGTGAGTTTGCAGGGCGGTGTACATCCAGGGTGTCTGGCGACATCGCGCCCTACCAAGTCATCCCTCGTCCGAGTCCCGGCACGATGACGATGTTCGTAAATACCAATCGGAACTCCCTGCCATTTCTCCGAGCAGCTGGAATCGAGCCAGGCTCTAAGAAATATAAAGAGTTCACGGTCTGTTATATCTCTTCATACATTCCGTGCGATCTTGACTCCCAAGGTACCGGCCGGCAGACGACCATCCAAGCTCTTCATCGTCAGTACTTGCATCCGTTCAAGTACGTGGAAGAACAAGCACCGGACCGTGTAGAACAACTCGTTGCGAAAGTATATATGCATATCAATAATTAATCACAAACTGATTATTATTTGCCTCAGGCCCAAATCAGCCTTCCATGGTTGCACAAGTATGAGGACAGTTGGCCAGCACGCGTATATCTAAAGAGATATGTGGACGCGAAGCGGCCTCACCTCATGTGTAGTAAACATGCTCATGCCAAGAAAATGGGGTTGCAGAAGGCAAAGGCTTCCCACGAAGCGGTTAGTTTATGCATTTTCCAGTTGTGCTTATCAGATTCTGATTAATCTGGTAGCGTCCACAGCCCACGCCGGATCTTGGAGGTGGTGATATACTAGTAAGTTCATCTTTCTTGAATATGGTGGAATATCTCAATTGCATATAGGGGGACCATGATTTTACTATGAGGGAGTTTCTGGGCTCCTTTACACCCAGCCTCGAGCACCATCTTGATGCTTTTGTTGGGCTGGGCATCAAAGATCGGGAAAGCCTTCGGGCCTTTTTATCTTGGCCAGAGGTAATCCAGGCGCAGTTTTTAGATGAAGGCCATGGAGTACTGCAGCTTACAAGCCTTGAAAGAAAGGTGTTGTTGGTAGGTTGTGGTCTGCTCACCCGGGGTGCATTGCAAAGATCTCTCGAGAGGATAGTGAAACTAGGAAGCACCTACTAATAAGCAATGCTTTGAAACTGATGATCTCTTTCTGCCTGGCTTCTGATGACATCGTCATACATTCACCTACTTCCCTTACGTTCTCAGAGACTACCAACTTGTCAAGAACATATGATTCATGCTGACTGAATATGATCACAACAAGGAGATGGTGGACTATTGCAGTTGGAAGAAAGTGGGTAAAAAGAGCTGGATGATGAATGAAAGGAAGAGAAGGACTGTATGAGTGACACAAGACAATGGGATCACGATCGTATGGAGCATATGCAAAGATGCTTTCGTATTCAGAGCTCGTCATCCTCTTCGGGGAGAGGGATAGCCTCAGCCTGACATTTCAAGTCAGCGACATATAGCCAACCACAGAATGGAGACGGATCACCTTCTTCAATTCCTCTTCGTATTGCTTAATCAGATTGGCATCCAGAGCAACTTCAGCAGGAGCAAGAGCTGGTGCAGCAACGAATTCGAGCGCAGGATTTCTATAATACGTAAGTTAAATGTTAACTGACGGAAACCATGATGGTACCCAGGCTTACCCGACCAACTTCCTTGCCAGCCACAGGAAAGGCTTCTCGAAGTTATAGTTCGACTTCGCAGAAATCTCAAAGTACTGGAGGTTCTTTTTGCGATGGAAGGTGACAGCACCTGTCTTTACTTTACGTTCCTATGAGAATCCCTCTTCTTAGTTTGACCTTGAGACAATAGCGACGTCCATTGACTCACCTTGACATCGACTTTGTTTCCGCAAAGAACGATTGGAATGTTCTCGCAGACACGCTCGAGATCACGGTGCCAGTTAGGCACATTCTTGTATGTGATTCTCGAGGTAACATCGAACATGATGATGCCACATTGGCCTTGTATGTAATAACCATCACGGAGACCACCGAACTTCTCTTGACCTGCAGTATCCCAGACGTTGAAACAGATAGTGCCGAAGTTGGTCGAGAATGTCAAGGGGTGAACTTCGACACCAAGGGTGGCTACGAACTGCATCAGGAATGTACATATCGCGGGTTTGAGAATGGAATCGCACCAATGTACTTCTTCTCGAATTCGCCAGTCAAGTGGCGCTACGTGGGCGTGGGGATCAGCACGCGATCGGGTTCAAAGGTTTCCATCGTGGCACGGCTTTACCTTGACAAAAGTGGTTTTTCCGGTACCACCGTCACCAACTAAGGCATTTTGAAGTAGTACATAGAGATGTTTGGAGGGCATGCAATGTTGAAATGCGACGAGAGGTGGGAGGAACAGGGCATCGATCAAACATTGAGAAAATCAGTACTCAGATAAACCATGAAGCAGAAAGCGGGCATGTTGACATACCAAGAACAAGTTTAAAGGTGGGGAACTCTGAAGTAGTCATTTGTGAGATTACAGTATTCTATGTCGGCAAGAGAGAGAGGCAAACAGAACAAGGTCAAGAGCAGAAATCAAAGACGCTGAGATAAAGTTTTCCGTGCCACTGAGAGCTCTTGCCAGATTTGGCCATGTCGCTGAGTTAGCTCCAGTACTAGTAAATAGGGCGTAGCAAAATAACCGCCCCGAGGCACACATCACTCCTTGAAGACCGCTGCAACCTTTACTCATCGACCTTACCCCGTCAATCGCCGCGTCCTTCGCCCCTCCTCGGTTCCAACTATGTCCTCGTCCCGTCCTTTGCTTAAGGAACCACCACCAAAGGCTAAACCGGGTGCGTCCTGGAAGGAGAAGGAGCAGCATGTTGTCCCCAAAAATCGCCTCGGAATCGTCTTCTTTGGTCTCATGTGTTCCATCTTTCTCGCCGCACTCGATCAGGTCTCTCTTTATCGATCTCGCTCTTACATGGCCTGACATGACATACAGACCGTTGTAGCTACAGCTTTACCTACCATCGTAGCCGAACTAGGCGGGGGCAACAATTACAGTTGGGTTGGGAGGTAAACTAGACGCTCGTGTCACCGATGCCAGGAAACGTGACCTAACTTTATCTCAGTGTCTATATGCTAGCCTCAGCATCCTTGGGGCCGCTTTATGGGAAACTCTCTGACATTTTTGGTCTATATTCACTCTAGCCCATCTAACCCTACTCATTTATGATCTTCATAGGTCGAAAGCCAATATTGTACGGAAGTATCGTCATATTTTTGGTCTGTGTTTACTTAACGTGCACAACCTACAAGTGTAATACTGTATCTAGGTTGGATCAGCGTTGTGTGGTGCCGCCCAGAGCATGACATGGCTGATAGTTTGCCGTGCCGTGCAAGGAATAGGTGGCGGCGGCATCACCCAGTCGGTTCAAATCACCATATCGGACATTGTGTCCCTTAGGGAGTAAGTTCTGCACTCTTGTTTACCTCCTCACCTCTGAGATCATTAGCCGGGGGAAATACGTGGGAGCCATTGGTGCCACTTGGGCTACTGCCAGGTAGGTAGCGTGTCTTATGGGCAGCATAGCATTCCTCACTCTTTGTAGTGTCGTGGGACCCCTCCTTGGTGGTGTATGTCCGCTTCGACCCAACCACTGTGTATAACTTGACTCCCATGTTCAGGCATTAGCCGACCATGTTTCGTGGAGATGGTATGTTATGTGATTGGTGGTGCCAAATCATCCTGACATTGGCTCAAAGGTGTTTCTGGATCAACCTGTTAGTGGCTCTTCCAGAGTCCACGGGCTCTACTTGACCTTTGCAATAGACCAACTGGTGGTGTAGCAGGGGCTCTGCTATTCTTCTTCTTGAACCTTAACCCACATCAAGGAAGATCGTTCCGTGACCATGTCAAAGAATTTGATTTTGTCGGACTGGCCACTGCCGTCTCTGGCGTAGTCTGTCTTTTGCTAGGGTTCAACTCGAGTGAAGCCTCGTGTATGCAAAATTCCTTACTAGCAGACTTGCTAAAAGACTAATTACTATTAGGGACAAACACGAAAACTATTTCTCTCCTCGTTGTCGGAGGTATTTTGCTCGTGGCCTACGCAATCAATGAGATGTACACCAAGCGGTCCGCAATTATCCCGCCACGACTGTTCAAGGCTTGTGTGCTATTATCCCTTTCTTCAGGCTTTTGACCTCCCCAGCAGACACGTACGACCGGCTTAATTCTAATCGCTGTGTTTTTGCATGCCGTTGTTTTCTTCACGGGTATGTCCATTGATACTGACAATTGTTGGCGACATTGTTTACTTTGAAAATAGTATCATAGTACGTTTCTCACTGTGTGGACCAACCTCTACTGAATATTCTTGAGCTATCTGCCCTTGTACTACCAAGGCATGGTTAATTCGCTTCTTTCCTTACCGACAGCTGACCGCCCGCATAGTCCTCGGCGCATCTGCCACTATCTCCGGGGTCAAGTCAGTCAATTATTTGAGTATACATGGGATTTTTCACTTTTATTACAATAGGATGCTTCCCTATGCCCTGTGCAGTGCTGTGCAAGGGGCACTTGCAGGTATGCTTGTGACTCGCACCGGGTCATATCGTCCGATCATGTGGGGAGGTTGGGTTGTGATGACCATTGGATCGGGCCTCATGATCATGCTGGACAGTACATCTAGCATGTGAGTACAATTGTTGGCTCTCGCTACCTTGTGTCTCATTTTGCAGTGCTACTCAGGAAATATACCCTTTCATTATAGCGCTCGGGATTGGTTGCCTGTTCCAGGTGTGTCAAACGTCTCGCATCTCGTCGCCTTGCTAAAACCATATCGATAGACACCGCTCATTGCACTCCAAGCCGCAATGCCACTAAAAGATATGGCTACGAGCACGGGGGCGTTTGTCTTCCTGCGGTACGTGATGCCATTCGCATCTCGGAGATCCTAGGCTCACACATCCTCCAGTACGCTGGGTGGTACAGTCGGTATCACGGTCGGAGAAGCCATCATCTTGAGTATCCTCGAACAGAGACTCAGAACCATCCCGGGTCTTACTATCGACATCTCCGCTGCTTCAATCAATGATAGCATCAGGCAGATAGCATCGATGCCTGTATGTTGCCATTGTCGATTGCAATACTCTCTGACCTCGGGTTTTCTGTGTCGTAGGATGCCACCATGAGGGCTGCAGTAATGCAGGCTTACGCTCGCTCTATCAGTACCATCTGGCTTGTGAACACACCAGTGTCAGCTCTTGGTCTCATCCTCATTGTCTTTGTCCGTGCGTATTCGCTGCACCGGACGGTCATCCGCGATGACGCGGAGAAGACCAGTGAGCCTGAAAGAGGCGAGGTAGTGGAAAAGGCCCGTGATGATGCAGGTTTCACCGAGGTTGAAGATGCACGTACCAAAGACGATGCTACGGAACGAACACCGCCCATCTCGGGGGAAAAACCGCACGACGGAAGACAGGGGCACCCATGATTTGATTCCAAGTAGATTTTACCCTGCTTGAAATTGTGCATTCAACACAGCCTGAGAAATTTATTATGGTCACGTGATCATTATGTCGATTTGAATCGAAGTTTGCATCTTGCAGAAATACCGAGTGATGGTTCAATTCACAGAGTCCGGAGGGATCACAGAGCGCCCTCAGAAGAGGATTCGGATCTCTGCAGAACCAGCGCTCCCAAAAACTACGCAAAAATCAACCCGTGACGCCCGCTTATTTGCTCCCTTCCGCGCACTTGGACTGGTCACAAATCACGTACCATTTTACTTGCAAACTCGCTCCCATAAGGGGGCTACAGAGGGTCCACGGATACACCTACTTACATGCATTGGCAGATCATGGGCACTTTGGGAGGGAGGAAAGATGACTCTATTATTTGTTGGTGGGTGGGTACCTGTTGAAATCGGTAGGACACTCTGAAGGTTTTCGGTGTACAGGCCCTGAGGAATTGGATCCAATCTCATGTTTAATCATGGAAGGCGATGCGATTTGGGCGGCATCAGGTGTCCATGTCATCAAATATCTTCGAGGAAAAGAGGTATACATATTCGTTCTATACCCTTGACTTCCATCAATAGATATTCACAGGTCGCCCGGGCCACAAATCCACTTGGGACACCACTGGCTTCTACGGTCATATTTGGATGTCTCTTGCTTGCCCTGGCGGAGGATGGTGGGCAGATGCTCGTATGGGACGTTTCGCGTGACGGTGAGTATAGCCCACCGAAAGCATTGCCTCGCACCCCTGATTTTACTCCAGAACCTTCATTCTCTTGTGCTATCCAATTTGATATCGGCTTCAGCGCAGTCATGGTACTGCACCCCGCAACTTACTTGAATAAAGTACTGGTAGCTAGCAGTGAAGGTGACCTACAATTGTGGAATATACGGACTCAGTGAGTCTCTTCCTCTGTGCGTCTGCGCCTTGCATACGCATACCAGTTTAAGGACGTGTATACACAAGTTCTCAAGCCCCAAACTACTAACCACGCGGGACTTAGCAAATATGGCATCTTCTGCTATCACAGCATTAGTTCAGTCTCCCGCAATTGATGTCGTAGGTATTGGCTTCACGTCCGGTGAAGTATCCGTATATGACATACGTGCCGACGAGAGGTTGATGAGGATGTTCATGGAAGGTGGCGCGATCAAAGGATTGTCGTTCCGAAGTGGTTAGTACCCCGCTTCTGTAGATTGCCATTTCCCTCATTCGCTCCTATGCAAGATGGACATCAAGTTCTTGCCTCTGTGTCCTCCCACGGGCATCTAGCTCTCTGGGACTTGAACTCTGGCGGTCGCCTCCTCCATCTCGTTAGGGGTGCTCATGACGGCGCCATCAGCGCAGTACAATGGGTGCCCGGCCAGCCGATTTTGATAACGTCTGGTGAAGACAACTGTGTCAAGGTATGCCTTGACCCATTGATTTTCCGCCGCTTGTAACCGTGGCCCAGCAATGGTTGTTCGACTCGCCCACTGCCACCCCACGATTACTCAAGTTCCGCTCGGGACACCATGCTCCACCGCATCTGATTAGATACTACGGGGAAGACGGAAAACAGTTATTGACCGCCTCAGCTGACCGAAGCTTGCGGTATACTTCTGTTGTCCGCGACTCAAGGTCATTTGAGATGTCCCAGGGTGGGTGTGACATTACTGCGGTCGACCAAGGCTGATATCGGCTCGTGGTAGGCTCTCTTGTCAAGAAAGCCTCAGCGCTCTCCAAATCTCTGGCATCATTAAAATTTCCATCTATCATATCTATTGCTCACTCGACGATGCGATCAAAAGATTGGGATGATGTACTCACGGCCCACTCCGACGAACCTTTGGTTCGGTCGTGGACGGTACTGAATAAACGTTTGGGGAAGCACACCTGGAGTTATGCCGACGGCGCCAAACGAAAAGCTTCATCAGGTTCTGTGAAGGTATGAAATAGCAATTACCATATGGCCACGGCTTACGAAGTCCGCTCAGTGCGTCTGTGTTTCTGCATGTGGAAATTTTGGTATTGCGGGCTCGTCGACGGGGGAAATTCACATGTGGAACATACAATCTGGCTTGAAGCGGAAAACATTCAAAGTAGGACCCTGTCCTCAAGCGGTCATAGAATCGTTGAATGCTACTTCTAAACTGAAGGCTAGTGAGCGCTGTATTACAGGTTTAGCCACCGATACTTTGAACCGTCTTGTTGTTGCGAGCACATTAGATGGAACTATCAATGTAAGCCTTCATATCAACTTGTCCTCTTCAAAGGCTCATCGATTGGGAGTAGTTCTTTGATTTCCACACTACTAAATTGGACTATATGCTGGCGCTGTCCTCATCTGCCCATTCCATGATTCTCCATCGAAGTTCTGGACTGTTGGCTGTCATCTGTGAAGACGTGACAGTGCGCGTTGTTGATATCGAAACGAGGCGGATGGTCAGAGAGCTGTCGTGTGGCCAAGCTCGAATTCTTGACATTGTAGGGACCCACGAGTTGTTTGACGATACTTCTTACTAATGCCCCCCAGGCGTTCTCACCAGACTCTCGCTGGATAGTATCGACATCCCTCGATTCAGTAATTCGGACGTTCGACATACCAACTGGCGGCTTGATCGACGCATTCCGTACGCCCAGTGTCGCGACGAGCATCGCGTTCTCACCCGTAAATGACTTTTTGGCGACTGCCCACGTGGACAGTGTTGGGGTGTTCTTGTGGGCAAACAGGGCACAATTTGCGGAAGTCACCCTTCGAACGGTGTCTGAGAATGATATTACAGAGGTCCCGATGCCATCGATGCAAGGAGAAGTTGAGGATGATGGTATATTTCGATCAGGTTATTCCATCGCGCCTTGGCTCATGCATTTGTCAGCCTTGGAAGCGTTGACTGGGCTAGCAATAGAGGATAAACCCGTGGATGTCTTCTCCTCGCCTCTTCAGCTGGATGGGGACCTCGTTACTCTGACTCTGCTCCCTCGATCACGATGGCAAACACTGTTGAACCTCGAAGTCATCCAAGTACGTGCAACAGTATCTTGGCTTTACCCTTTTGAGTTCATTGAACGGGCAATGTCACAGCAACGAAACCAACCGACAGAACCACCCAAAAAGCCTGAACAAGCACCCTTCTTCCTCCCTACACTGCCCGGTGTCGAGCATCGATTTGCCGTCGAAGAGAAGCAGGAAAAAAACCCCGAGAAGAAGACGCGCTTGGACAAAACTATGGCCAGATCGAAGAGCATTCTCCAAACAAAACTGGCAAACCTGAAGAAGAGCAATTGTGAGCGTGTCTGATACGTGATCTTTCGGTTTGATGCCTATATGTTCTCATCGTAGCTGATGACGAGCTTTTCGACTACATCAAGAGTTTGTCACCCGCTGCAATTGATATCGAGTTACGGTCACTGGTTACCTTGGACCACCTGCGGCAATTTATACACGCACTTAAGCAACGCTTACAGTCCCACAGAGATTTCGAAGCCGTCCAGACGTTGCAAAATGTCTTCTTTCAAATGCATGGGGACATATTCTTAGACAATGGCGAGTTACTGTCGGAACTGGAGGAATTATTAGAAACGCAACAAAAAGAAAGCGAGCGCATCCTGGAACTTCTTGCTTCATCCCTTGGTACATTGGGCTTTGTCCGAGATACGATATAAAGCTGTTCCGATTTGATCAGCGCATTGTGCCCGTTATCGTTAGATAAGCAATGATGGCGCTCAAGGCTATCGTCTGCTGAGTCTGAGACTGCCTTCTAGCTTTATGCGTCATGTCCTCCGGTGGCATTGGTCCCGATGGAAAAGTCTACTGCAAACATATGGAAGAAGCAGCGAAACGCAAGTCGAACACTTCCAGACACCCAAATCGGTGCGATTCACGATGCTCAGGCTGTTATGTTGCACCATGCACCGATCCCTGACATGCGATGCTCGCTGAAATAGTGAATTCTACTGTTGCAAGAGACCCCAGTCAGACCGAACCAAGTGTGATTTCTGGTGTAAGTTTACCCTCATTCATCTAAGCATGCTCATCCTCCGACATATTTCACACTAGATTGGGCAGACCGACTCCCACGACCAAAGGATAGCATAGTCCAGGCTTCAAACTCGTCAGCAGCTTCACCTGCTCCTCGGCCCTCCATGGAAGGAGGCACTAGGGCACGTCCAACTGCTACGCCGCCCCCCACGCGCCAGCTACAGAACCACTCTTCACCATCGAGTAACCCACCAGAGACCCCACAAAGTAGGAAGCGCTTGGAGGACATTGAAACTGGCCTGAGACAACGCAATCAAGATCTCAGTCCTACTCGCCGTCCTGGTCCATCAAAGGAACCGGGACCTTCTTCATCGTTCTCTGGTGCTGAAACCATCCCTCAGCCACCTTCGCCAGTCCCCACCGAGGTTGACTGTGAAGTTGAAACACAACCACGAAAGAGTTTCCTCGGGTTAGAGTATAGCCCCGAGTTGGTTGCATCCACGATTAAAGACGAAGGTCAACCCGCAACCCCCAAGAAACGACGCTTGACCCCTCCCACTGAAGGTACCGGGATACAGCCGGGCACGGATGCAGTACCTTTCGGTGGTGGGTTACCGCTGACGCCGCCTCAAACCACGCGACGCGGAGCACAGCCTGACGAGCCCGAGCCCGTATCTCCCATAATACGGGTCAGGAAGGGAAAGGAACGTGAAGTTGTAGCACCAGTGCGGACCCAGTCCCAGGTTGGTGCTCGTTGTTCTCCAAGACTACCCGGAAATCTGATTGGCATCCTCCTGTGTAGGCTGATTGTAGTGGGGAACCGCAGGAAGAGGATGCTCTACCGCTTTTTACGCTTCCAGAAGACACATCTTCGACCTCCAGCGCGTCGCCGACTACTGCCGAGAATGTGCTCGATTTTACCGATGGAATGAAGGCAAGGGTGAAGGCGCTCTCAGAGTATATGGATTCGTTCGACATTACCCAGGCAGCGAAATTGTTGCAGACAATCGAGCGACAAAAAATCCAATATGAGTGCAGGGACCGAAGCCAGAAGATGCGCATCGGAGAGTTGGTTGCCGAGAAGGACAAGCTTGTTGCCGAAATCTCGAGATTGAAGGAAGAATTGCGACGGTGAGCGCTGCGGTCGTTGCATATTTTGTGCCGATGACCGAGTGTTTGTCAGTTCCAATGACGGCTTGAAGGATGCAGAAGGGTAGTAGTGTGATCGTGATTAGATAAGCACTCTCACGTGCTGATCGCGTCGCGCAAAAAGCGACGACGCGTTTGTACTACTTGTCGGTGTATGTCCAGCGTCTGGCATGTTTGGCTTTAGACCTACCCACACCTCATCTCCTGCCAAGTCCTTGTTTACAACTGCCCCGTCCTCTCTCACAGTTTCCGATGCCTCGCGAGCATCTGCAGTATCTAGGTCGGAACTACAGGCCCTCTCGCCCACAGAAGTCGACTTTCTCGATGCAGTAATAAGAAGGATCGCACCGAACGCGACCTCTTTTCTCTCGGGTTTGAAGGCCTACAACGACGAGTTACACGAGCGGGGTCTCGATAGTCAGACCGAAACGGTTCACTACGGGAGGCTACTGGAGATCTGCAAGCTGAAGGGACCAAGTTGGCAGTTCAAGTGGGATGGGGTGAAGAAGCAGTATGGTTATGGGACTGTGCCACCGCGTCCTCCACCTCGACCTCGACCTAAAACTCCGCCACAACCTCGACAAACTTCATTCCCGAGGCCGACTCGCTCGCCGGCATATCTTTTGGCCCCTGTACGCGATGACGATGACGATGTATTCACTCTCCATTCCCATCAAGACCGCGGTGAAAGTGAGACAACTCAGGATACGGAGCGGACGGAAGACGATCAGGAAGAAATCTCATCCGACACAGAACGCGACGACGAACCCGCACGTTATGTCACAATGTCCCGCCAGCCCCAGGGTACGTCACAAGCAAGGCCGTCAAATCCTCCAGGTTCCCGCTTAGCCAACCCCATTTTGCCTCCAAGTCTCACCCACCCGGCAACCCCTCGACCCCAGAATACCTATCAGGAAGCAATTCGACGTGTCCCTGCCTGGGATGATACCTCCGACACCATGGATGGCGTAATGCTGTCCCCCTCGAACACCCCGCCTTCTTATCGAGCGGCAGTCCGCACAGGACCCACTTCCAAGTCAGCGGCAGCCGACCTTCGAAATCATCTAGCCCCTCGTGCCCCTTCGCCAATCAAATTACCAAAGCCCGAACCTCACGTTCAACCAACACTACCCCAATCTCGCGAACGCAAGGGTAGCGTGATTAATGAAGAAGATGCATGGAAGAAAATCAAAATGGCGCGAGATGAGGAAGATGCGGATAAGTTCCGCGACGACAAACTTCTAGAACGCTGCTGGGAGATATGGCTTCTCGGCTACCAGTGGTTGATTGTGCGGACCTTCCTTTATTCTATTATTTCAGATCATGTAATACCACAGGTGTTTTCCAGACGACAAATGAACAGGTCGCTGAGGCTCGAGACAATGTCATCCTTGGGTCAGCCCTCCGGCGGTGGCGCAATGCCACGGTCTCACTTATGGAGAAACAGAAACATGCTGTTACCCTTGCCAACACCCGTTGTTTACGTGCGGCGCTGACGTTATGGAAGGCAAAACTAAAGGAGAAAAGGCAGATTACCTGGCGAAATGACATGCGAGCAAAAATGAAGACTATCCGCGAAAAGCGTGACTCAAAGATCCAGAAGGATGCCTGGGCAAAGTGGCGGCAATCTTTCCGTTCACATCTATCCGAACTGCAGTATAACGAACGCATCGTCCTGCGTTTTTTCCTGCGATGGAAGTCAAGCTTATCTAGACTCGATTCCTTAGAAACAGCCGCAGATCAATTCTACCGCAGAACGTCGTGTAGTGCAGTAGTGCAAACCTGGAAACGTTGGAAACGAGCCCTCGCGGTCAGCGATGCCGAAAAGACGGTGACAGCCAAGATCGGTCTTCGAGTCGGCCGTGAAGTGATGCAGACGTGGAAGAAATATACGTACGTCCATTTCCGCCCAAAAATTTACAAGGGTCTGGAAACCAACCCGCCTGCGCAGCTATGAGCGTCAAACAGCCATCGGCTTCTATGATGTTTATGTGATGAAGCAGGCGATCAGATCATGGAAAACTGCCCAAGATCGGATACGTGTAGGTCGATAAGTTTTGTTCAGGAACACTTTGATGTATCATACTTGCAGGGCATGGAAAGGAGAGCGGATAAGCATCTCGCTAGACAGGACGACGTACTTATCCGAGCTGTCACTCGAGTGTGGAAAGCCCGCGAGCGTGGCAAACTCCTTGAGAGAGTCAGAGCTTTGCGCCTCATCAAAGATACTTGGTCGGTCTGGAGAGAACGGATGCGCCAGTATCGCCGGCTGGAAGGTGACGGAAATATAGTCATGATTTACACGGTACTGATTGTATCTAGACTGTGCGCTTGCATTCAGCATGCGATCCAATTCATCCGCACTGTCGTCCACTTTGGACATTTGGTGTCAAGTTTATACTGTCTATCAGAACCGTCGGGCCTTCGCAATTCAACGTCACCTTGCTCGGGTACAGTATGATGCGCTCCTGAAGTGGAGGGTCCAGCTGCGTGCGAGGCTGAAACTACTCAAACACGCGAAAATCGTCGAAAAATTCATCGTGCAACGGCGGACATTAAATGCATGGAAATCCAAGCTCGCGGAAAAGAAGCGGCAAAACAAGCTCAAGGCTCTTGAAGCACGCAGACTTGGACAATACATGAAAAGTAAGCTGCCTGACAAGCCTGCGTCTTATCGGCTATTCTGAACGACTTCATACAGTATGGCAGACAAAGGCGAATCGAAGGCGTTGGCACCGCACGGCTGAAGAGCAGACCATTACTCGAGTCAATATGGTGGGGTTTGCAGAGGTTGGAAAGCTATGAAATTCTGACCTCGTCCACAGCGAATGTTAACTGATGCCTTGAGCCACTGGACAAATCGTGTCATCGAAATTAAGCTTCGAGAGCTTGAAGTTCGCCAAAAGTATTCTCAAGCCGTGCTGAAGTAAAGAAGAATTCTTGTTGGTGTGGATCTTGCCTGACCTTTTCTCTCGTAGGTTCGCCTTTAGAAAATGGAAAAATATATGCCTGAGACATGTCGAAGACCTAAGTCTTATGGAGAGCCATCTTGACATCAAGCGAGCAGGCAGGTCTTTCTCTTCAAGACAAAGCATCGATTTTGCTGAATACCCTGTTTATTTCCTTTTTTATAGAAAACATACGGCGCATGTTCCACAAATGGCTGGGCGCAGCTCGCGCTCGGCAGCATAAACGGATTCTCTTACGAGAGAGACAGGCCGAGTTTGATCGGGCCTCCATGCAAGTTGCGTGGGATAGATGGAGAGAGAAGTACATGGAGGAAAAGTTGCACCCCATAGTGAGTTCCTGACACGCACGCCTGTCCAGCGGTAATTGAGGGCTGACTTTTGCACCGAAGGTCCACCAGGTAGTGCAACAAAGCCAAAAGAACCTCCTTTTCCGCGCTTTTGGGATCTGGCATTCAAAGACAAGGGTGAGTGATCACGGTTACGCCGAGCACTACCCTTTTACTGACATCGCTTCGCCAAGTCTCTGCCAGCAATACGGTTCCGTGCGTCTCGGACGAAGGCGAAGATTTGGGAGATTTGGCGTGCTGCCATGCCTCAAGCCCTTCAGGCTAAGAAAGCACGTGAAATCCACACCACAGCCGTTCTTTGTACGTTCGAGACTCATCAAAGTCCAAGTCCGCTAATGAACTTGGGTAGCACGAGCATTGGAGAAGTGGAGCCAGGCCTACAAAACGAAGCGTCACCTCAAGGAGATAGCGTGAGTGATCTAGTTGAAGGATTGCCGAGCTAGGACGATCATTAACCATTACCAGTCGTGCGCGGTACTTACGTCTGCCGACCATGACCAATGGCCCACCCATTTCCACGCCAAAGCTTACCGGTCCGTTGGCACTAAAGGCTACGAGGAATGCATTCTCCCGGCGAAATGCGGGCGCTGAAACCGAAACTGAGGATTCAGATGCAGGCGCAAGCAGGCTTGCTAGCCGTTCCAGTGGGTTGAACCCGAAGCCTGGCATCGTTAGCCTCCTGTCCAGCCGACCGCGTGCTGAGCCCGTCACTCGCTCTCGTCCAAAATTATCCACCCGAGGACGGGAACCGAGTCCTGCTCGCTCTAAATCGTCCGGGCTAGCGACCGACGAGCCACCACCATCCCCACGACCACGCTTCAATGCCCGACGCAACCCGAGCCCAGCACGTTCGAAGGTATCCTACCGTGACCCAAGTCCAGCGAGATCTGTTGCTCCAACACAAAGCGAGCCCGAACGGAGTAGGTTGTGGCAAGAACTGAGACAAGTACGGATGCGGTCTCGGCCACCTACTGAAAAGTCACGATCGCCTGAGCCACCACCCTGAATTTGCCACATCATTTTGGTCAGTGGCATGCGGCTGAATGGATGTTAGAAAGCTGAGTGGGTGGACGGTGAGAAGGTAAACAACCCCTGAATCTGACACGATGTGGGTAGTATTTAGCATGGTAGCGAGAGGATCCGAATCTATTAAACATGCAGCTTCTTGGACACGCTTGCAAAGTTTGTGACCATACTTGAATATCTGTGTGATAGGCTGGATAGCACAGCGACACGTGGCAAATGATGTTGGATTCGCGGCGGATGTGATGTGACGATGCCACATGGATCATTGCAGGAAGCGTGTAGGCGTGTCCCCTTGAATGGATGATCGACCGGTAAGTGATCTGATCGCTATGCGTTGAACAAGAACACACACGAGGCACATTGAATTGCGTTGACACTGGCGAGGCGAGCCGCAGAATATATGCGCTATCATGATAGTACTATCGCTGTGCGCCGTACGACTCGTGTATACAGGGCTCTGACGGAGGCGTCACGAGTTCTGATAGTATTGCCAGCCGACCCAGTTTGCGATAACAAAGTACGAGCTGGTGGGTATAACGAGCAGCACAAAGTATTTGTAGTGCGTGTCCTGGGCCAGGACGTCAAGCAGCTGGTGGTGTTCATACGTCAGGTGAAAGCCAGGCCGCGAATGACGATGCGTGGACATACAGGGATGGCTGAGAGTGGGAGGAACGCGCTAAAGAGGACGGCATAGCTTGCCAACAGGAAGAAGAGGCAAGTGAGAGCGATGGTGAGGTTGGCAACATTGAGGTACGGCATGTGTTTTGGTTGGACGGAGGAGCGTGTCCAGTCCTGAGGTCGTAATCCCGGCCACAGCGTGCTCAACCTGACGGTCCGGATCCATCGCGATCGCCGTCCCCCATCCACACCAGGTCAATTCATGTCGCGGAGCGTGTATCACAACTTTATTCAAACAAAGAGCTAAAACTACAGTACTTATGAAACATTGTTAGCAAGCGAAAGCTAGATGTATTGATCGACGTGGGTGTGGTATTACAAAAATTAGAAAGATGTAACCTGGAAGCGGGCATATTTTGATGATGATGGAATGCATGAGTGGTACAGAAATTGAGGGGTCATCATCCGTTGAGACGTCAAGGAAAGCGTAATGTCAAACGTAGCATAAACACAGAAAAAAGAGAAGAAAAGAGAGAATATCAAAACAATACAAGGGAAATAAAAGGTCGAGTCGGAAGAAATCGCATATGACTCATGCACTCAACTTGGGGCATTTTTCAAGGTTCCTCTCGCTCAACGCACAACACCTCTTCCGTGAAAAAATTTCCGTGTCGGAATTATCGTGATCTGACCGTGAATTAGAGACGGGAAAATATTCGGGGCGACCGTCATCTGTGCCGTGGATCCCATGAGAGGACAGCTCATACGGACTGAGCCCATCTTCATCAACGTGCGGTGTATCGAGAAGTTGCGGGAGAGTTATAGTCAACGGCGGGGAAATTGGCTGCATGTCCGAGGACGATACACTCTCCTGGTCCGGTGTCAACCGAGGATTGTCAGCAAGGAACAAACTAAAATGGCTTGTCGCATCCTCAGAAGGATCGATTTTCAGAGCGCTCGAACTGGCATACGATGAAACGGAGTCTGCGACACTTATTCTCCTCTTTTTCTTTGGGCGGCGACCAATCGGCGATTCAGCGGTAGCGGTGATTGCAGGGGCATGAGAGTATTCCATTGCTTGAAAGGTTGGCATATAAATGGGCGCCGCAGGGACCCCGTGTGGGGGGCCAGGGCCCGCGTCCTTATCGCTGTTTGTAGAGCCAAACGGGTCTAGACTGGAGTGTTTGCCGCGAAGAAAGGGACTGAGTCCTGTACGTTTCTTGACTTCTTCGATAATGATATCTAGACCTTTTCCAGTAACGGTTGGGCAACCTTCGGTGGAGTATATGTCAGCTTCGTCAGCGCCATCTAAAAGAACACCGCCGGCGTTGATGCGCTTCTGTAAAGCGACCGCAACTGCGTGGAGGCGCTCATCATGCGCAGCGAGAACGGAGATGCCCTCGGCTCGGCGGGCCCAATAAGAGAATTGAGTATTTGACCAACCGGAAAGCACGAGGATGGTTGAGCGTGTAAGGGTGACGGAACCTGACGGAGAGTGTGGATACGAATGAGTCAATGATTTGAGGGGATTGTACGGATGGCTGCGTAATTATAGGGTAAGCACGATCCTGGTGCGCGAGCACGTTGACGGAGCACAAAAGGGTGAGAGGACGTACGGGACATAAGTCCGCAAGACTTCTTTGACGACCTCGACCTTTACGAGAAAATCGATCGCGGTGGCACCAGGCGGGGGACTGGGGTCGTCATTGGGGTTCTTTCCTCTGACGCGAATTTTTGACTTGACTGGGCCTAGACGTCGCTCGAACAGCCGAGCACAGAAGGTGTTCCATCTTGGCTCTCCAAGCTGATCGCGAAGAAAGGCGGCTGCACATGGGTCTATTTGGGAGGGAGAGCCGCCGACTGTGCGTTTAACCGCGGAACGGTTCTGGAGCCAAGATAAGCTCCAAAATGAGAGAAAAATCGAGATACTCGCCTCGATGTCAGCCCTGCTGAGCTCTGCGGGATTGGACTGTACGATGGGCGGTAGCAGAGTGTGCGCAAGTCCCGGTTGCTTGGGAGGGGACGGGGACATGGCAAAGGGGCGTGATGGCTGATCTGGGGAGCAGGTGAGGTCGTGCAGAGGAGGGAGATATGCAAGGGAGGGCGAGTGAAAGCGAGGGTCGTGAAGCGAGGAAGCGCCGCGGAGACTAAGGTCGTGAGTGTGATGCAAATGTTTCGGAGACATGTGTGGACTGTTTTGGACGAAGGGGGGGTTGGAGTCATTGTGGAGCACGAAATGCAAATCGGGATGCGAGACGTGAGCGTCTTGTGGAGCGTAGGAATATGGGGGGAGGGAGTGGGAGAAGGGGCTGCATTCCGAAAAGGAGCTATAATACACCGAGGAGTCGTGGATGGATAATACATGGATGCTGTCGGGGACGGTGCTGGAGAAGGGGGGGGCATAAATGTCGATGTCGTGCACGTCGTGGTCATGGGTGTGGGGATCGGGGAGCGGGGGGAGGATGGCGGGGGAGTCGTCAAGGACGTCGCTGCCGTCGAGGAGCGCGACGGAGGCGGTGGGCATGGCGTGGTGGGGAGGAGGGAGAGGGGAGGAGAGGATGGGGAAGGGAATGGGGAATGAACGCTGTCATAATATATTAGGGCCGATCGCCAGGTATTAATTGTGGGAACAATATACCTGGAATGGACATGGGTATGGCTGGAGGACGCTGCCTCGTGCTCGTCGTCAACGACATGGACGAGCGACCACCGTCGAGCTCAATGTGCGACCCGTCCTCGATGTGCCCGACGCGTGCTCACAGCCCCTACAGGCTTCAACACGGCCTCGCGCCTCGCCCTGCCTCCCGCACGCCATCTCCGTCCCTGCCAGCGATCCCTGCGGCAGACCTCGACCTCACGCTCTCGTTCGATTCCATCCTGGGCACGAACGAATCAGCAGAGCCGCAGTAAGTCCAGCTCGCCTCCGCCGCGTCCTCACACAGGTACGATCAGTCACCGTTGCCCCCAGCGTCGAGCGAGTGCAGAAGCGGGCGAGCAGCGTGTTGAAACTGACGCAGGAGAATGAAAAATTGAAGGAGGAGCTCAAAGCGATGACTGCGCGGCTCGAGGCCGCAGAACGGCGGCGCCAGGAAATTGCGAACCGGCAGCTGCAACAGACCCAGCAGCAGCCCGGCTCCTTCACCCACCCAGCTCGATCTCAGGGCAGTTCTTGATATCCGTCTATTACCGTCCTTTCATTTTTCATACACATCCTTATACTCGATACCCTACACGTTCATTCCGTCTTGGCCTTGTCCCTTGCTTTCTTTGCTACGCTCCCAGCCCTGTCATACAGTCTTATACACGAATCTGCTTGCTTGATTATCACACGTCAACCGTGAGGCCAGCGGACGGAGCCCCATAGATAAACCTTAATCCGTCAACAGATTAAATAAATACCGTTCCTCCCCAATCTCCCTCCTTCTCTTCAACCACCATGTCTGCCACTCGCAAGCTCTCCTCCGCCCTCGAAATGACTTCCACCAAGCAGCCCCCCTCCCGCAGGGGCTCCGAGCGCCGTCTCCCCGACAGGCGTGGCTCTGGCTATTCCTCCGGCGGTTTCTCCTCTCGCAGGCCCTCCATCGATCCATCCAGGCTGATCCCCATGGACAAGTTCAGTCCCCCCATCCATGTTGCCCCCATCGACTGACCACCCCCAGAGTTACCCACGTCGGCGGCACGGACGATTTCAACGTCGTCTTCGTCGGCGCCGGCAACATCATGTTCGGTCAGCTACCTCCCTTCAAGTCCTTCTCTACGATCGCTCACCCTAGATTCTCAGGTTCGGACGAGGGTCCATGGAACCACTCTTTCCGCTTTGAACAGTGAATCCCTTCCTCCTCCTCTCCCTCCGATGCTCATTCTTTCTTAGCAAGCTTGGCTTGCGCCTCAAGGTCGTCGCCCTCATTGACCCCGCGACAGAGCGTGCCGCTGCCGTCCTCCAGAAAAAGTGCGACTCGTTTGTCGTCTCTGCCTATCGGGATACCCGCGTTTACAAAACGCTTGATGATTTCGTCAAGAACGTGACCCCAAAGGAGCGCCCCCGTGCTTTCGTCCTCGGTTCCCCCCCCATGTTCCGAGGCACCCTCCAGCCAGGCCGTGATATCGAGATGCAGATCCAGAAGTATTTCCCCGGCGTTGCCATGTTCATTGAGAAGCCTGTTGCGACAGGCGATAAGAGTGAGATCGACGAATCCTTCAAGGTCGCTAAATTTATCTCCGAGAGTGGCGCCATCGTCTCTGTTGGGTGCGGCAATTACTTTCTGTACTTGTGGAGCATTGGGCCAATCTGTGTGCAGGTACATGCTGAGGTACCTCAAGGCTACCCAAAAGATGAAACAAATCATCGAGGAAAACAATCTCGTCGTGATGGCCACGATCGCACGCTATGCTTGTGCCTACGAATCAATTGCCAAGCCAGATTGGTGGGACAAGTCGAAGAGGTGGGTGCACCATACGAATCGACGCATATTTTCAGCCCTGACAGTCATTTAGCGCTGGCCCTATCGTCGAGCAAGGCACTCACTTTTGTGATCTCTCTCGCTACTTTGGTGGTGAGGTCGACGTCACTTCCGTAGTAGCCCATTCGCTTGAATGGGATGAAAACGCCGGCCATCTGTCCAAGTTGGCCATTGACGAGAGTAAGATTGCCCCTGAGAACAGGATCCCGCGTGTCACCTCTGCAACCTGGTATGATTTTTCCAATCTCCGGACCCATGAGGTCAATCGTACCCTGCCCTGCCTTATTAATGACACAGGAAATACGATTCTGGCGCAGTGGGCTCATTCACCCACGTCGCTACTCTCCAGGGTCGCAATTACAGTTGCGAACTGGAGATCCATGCTGACGGGTACTGCCTCAAGTCAGTGCGAATATACGGAAATGAGGTCGATTCGCTCATCTTATTTCTCTAGGCTTGTTAATCCGTATGTCCAACCCATCCTCTACGTCCGCAAGCCCGGAGACGATCATGAACAAGTCTTCAATTTCCCTGATGATGACCCGTTCTTCTCTGAGGTACGTGCTCTCCTGTTCCACTTGCTACACTTTACGCAAACTCCATGTCAGGTTTCTAATTGGATCGATATCATCGAAGACATCGAAGAGGATCCTGATGCCGCCCAGATTCTCAGCTCTTACGAAGGTGCATGATCTTAGCCTAGCGCGCTCCCGTCGACTAATGGGGTTCTAGACGCTTGCAGGACTTATGAGCTCACTTGGGCCATCCGTGAGGCCAGCGAACGCTCCCGTGCTCAGAGATTGGCTGCTTCCAGGGCCTCTGCGACTAGGATCGAGGAAGCCATTTCTGAGGAAGAGTAAGTGGAAACCCAACCAGTATTTTAGATGCGGCCAGCGTGGTATAGAACACCTGTGTAAAACGTTTGTAAAACACTATGACCAGTACCTAGATGCATTATCGCTTGGTTTAAGTTGGCAATGCCTTGGGCAAACGAGTGCATGAAATCACACGGGTATGTTCGTCTACGGCACCTTTTCATCGCCATCGGGCAGTTTATAGTTTCCTTGGCATTGGCGCCGCAGCTATGGGCGGGATGAATCGCTTCATTACCGTGACCAAAATGAAATATTCCGACCTCGCCGAATCCAAAATGCTCTTTCCGTGACTCTACAGCTCGCTTTAGATCTTACCATCCCGGATAGATCGCGTCACACCGTCTGCTTGGAAATGTCACCACGTGGCAACGTATTGTATTCAAACTTGCAGCGCTCCTCACGTTCAACATTGCCTTCTTTATACTGGACGACGAGGAAGCCTGGGACCAGGACAGGAGTAGCGACGATGATCGTGCCTTTCTGAAACGTATGACGACACCTGGGGTGTGTGGGGTGACGTTCATGCCGCAGCTCAATACGGCCCAGGCGGAGCGCCGAGCCTGTTTTAAAGTTGGGCACGAAAAGTCAGCATAAAAGAGATATCACAACCGACGCCGGTGCATGGCGTCTCGTACGGTGCGGCAGCGATGCTCGCGGGCTTGGGTGCGCTCGTTCGCTGGGTGTTGGTAGAGTGCAAGGATCGTCTGTGGCGCACGTCTGCGAGAATCGATCGTGGGGCGATCGTTCGTTACTTTGATGAGCAGATATGGACCGCTGTCGTATTTCCCCCTCATGAGCCGAGATGTGAGTGCGAACGAGGGGGGGGCACGTAGAGGTCGAGCATGCGATGGGTTGGAAGGGGCTCTGGGTTCTGGTCAACAATCACGATCGTCGTCCCCTCTCGAACGCACGCACGCACTTGCGATATCAGAGTCGTTTTGAAAAATCGGCATGAATGACTCGACAAGGAAACAAAGAACCCCTTGAATCGTCACATTCTTCGGCAGAGGCTGGAAACATGTCCGCACTGCTTCTATGAACAGGACATTGCTCTCCTTTGGAGTCGCGATCGGTGAGCGAAGCTCCGCGGCGTTGCGCGTCACGGGTTTCCGGCACAGAACATGCTTCTTCGCCTTCAAGGATCCCAAGGCGTTCGTGTAGGTACCTAGTATCGGCGGCCGCGAGTCTGTAAGGAAGATTCAAGTCACGCGAACGTCGAGGTTCCCACCAATGAATATAGCATCGACGTCCTTCAGGTGTGGTCAACACGGCACACCGGCGGAAGAAACGTACTGACTTTGTCGGCATACACCTCCTCCTAGGTACCATATGCCTTCATGTTCTTATCGCCTTTGACGAATTCATCGACGAACTCTTGGGCCTTTTCGGCGCTGCGAGATTCCTCGACCACGATCTTGTAGCAACGTCAGCCGCGTCATGGCTGGTGAGGCTATTCGTACGTGCTAGGCTCTTCTAACAGGTCTCGTGATCCCGAGTGAGCATAGGGCTCGCGTGAATAGGGGTAACAACACTCACCGAGACGGCAAGTTCTGCAACCCGGCCTGTGGAAATGATACCCCAGGGGAGGGTGAATGGTGCTATGGTGAGTAATATACGAAGGCGATGTATTCGCCAGGCACCTCAGTTAATACAAAAACCCCAGCCAGGCCGGTCTCACGACAGTTGAAGGCACACGTCAGTCCGGAACAGCGTCGCAAGGACAGACTTTTGCCAAGTCGGGCAGGATTTGGAATCGGCGATGGGACGATGAGCAGATAATATTAAACGTGGAAAACACGTCGTACGGAAATAGTCACAACGTCGGTTTTGAGTCAAGGTGTATCGTGATCTCGGGTCGTCAGTGACCATAAACTTGCAACACGAGAGCAGGTGCTCAGCTCGCTGTCAAACAACCCGCGGAGAGGGCCTCTTGCGCTCCGGTTCCCTATCGTCCGATTCATCTGGGGCCACGGAAGTCTCATCGTCGCGCTTGCGTTTTCTCGCGAGCCTCGCCTTCTCCTTGCGCGCTTCTTCGTCCCACTCTTCTTGCAGGTGGGCTTTCAGCAGGGGCATGTTTTTCACATCCCGCTCGCATTTCCAGCAACAAAGGCTCTCTTTGACGAGGTGCTCGTAGTCGCTCTTCTTCAGTCGGGACATCTGTGCGAATCGATGCGAATAGGGGTCCATGAGTGAACGGGCGTCACAACGATGACCAGAGCATACCCGCTCGAAATAAGACGGCTCCGCGTCGAACCACGAAAGGACCTCGTGCAGGTGTAAGAAAAAGCCGAGCTTGGGGTGGAACGAATTATAATGTTTCTTGTGCTTCATCTTTTCCGAACATAAATCGTTGGACAAGACATGCAGGTGCAGATGTCTGCAAGCGTCCATACGGATAGGGACGACAGCTTGAGCGAGATGAAGACGGGGAGAAAGAGCGCAGACTTACTCCATGCTCGGGACTGCATGAAATCCTATCCAGATCTCCCATTCGAACCCGTACCGGTTCAGCATCTCGTCGCGGATCATCTTCTTGACATTGCCAGCCTCATCGCTCAGATCCATGAGCACTTGTTTCGCGCGTGCTTTGTCGCCCTTGAGCAAGGTACGAAGGTTGGCGAGTTCATCCACGCTCAATGGTGGTCTGAGGCGTGGTAGGACTAAAAAGTGGAAGATCGACTTGGGGAACGCGTCGAACACTGTCAAGCATTTATCGGTATACTCGAACAGGACCGAGGGCGGCAATGTCTCTGGCTTCGCGTGTTGCGCATATCGACGCAGGATAGTCAAGTTTGACATGGCACTTAGCGGCAGTGGCGGTCCGACGGCGGAGTGGGTGCGCTACTGCAGCGCTGGAAGTAACATCCAAGAACTTCGGGTATGTATAATACAGTCTAGACATTTATATCGTACTAAACGGAAGACAGGCGGGCTCACATGTCACCTCCCCGCCTTCAGTAGCTCTCTCATGTTCTCGCTGAGCGTTGGAAGTGCGATATTCACCTGCTTTCCACCAACCGCATCACTACTAGCTGTACTCCGGCGACGCATTAAAGCACCCGCATTTGAAGATTGACTGCTTTCTTCTGCACGTCGTCGGTCGATGTCTGCCACGAGCTGTGCATACGAGAGGAAGAGCACTTCTGCTTGAGCGAGGGTAGAGTCAAGTTCGATGGTCATGCTGAGTTCGTTGCAATACTGTATGAAGATGCGACATTCGTTTGTCCGTAGCGGGTGTTTAAACCATCAGTACGCACCTTCAAGACCTCATCGAACTGAATGAATGTACAGGTGAGATTGGTCTGGTAGATTGATAAGACCGTATGAACAGACCTCGACGAGGTAACGCAAGATCATGTCGCGATGCGATTCAAGGATGGCGAGTGCTACAAAGAGGACAAAATTGTTGCTGTAATAGTCCGTCCAGAGCACCTCCCAGAGCCGCAACACATCATGGAAGGGGAACTCGCGCTTGAAAGCGATCAGTACCCAGCTAGGAAATACATCAGACAAGACATTCGACAGACTCTCAGTGCTCACCGGAAACAGAAAAACAAATTGAGACCCTCGGTTTTCTCTACCAAAGAGCATAAGAAGGTGACGCATACAGTGTAGGAGAACTACAAACCAAAATGTCGATACAGCTCAGGATCCATCACGCTGATGAGTTCTTGCAGGGTGGACAACTGCTTCTTCATACCGCTTTGGTCGCGGAGGAAATTCTGGCCCTGAACAGGTATTAGGTATAAACCACTGACCTACAAGGCGACCCACCATGCGATTCATGACTTCGACGAAGCACCAGAATATCAACTCTTCCTCCGCATCTATCACAACGTACAACGGCGCACAAAGATCGGACATTCCCTGCACATATCCTTCATGCCCAAATGTGTCAGCACTGAACATGATCAAACGATGCACTCTCCGTGAGACTCACCAAGATCCTTATCATAAAAGTTGTACGTCAAAAGAATACCACCCATACGGTCGATATGTTCGTTACTGGGAGACTGCGCTCCGATGTCCGCGAGCTGAGGTGAGATCGTAGAATATCGTCGGTAATTACGATCTGCGTCAGGGTCACCGGAAGAGTCTTCGTAGCCATAGGAGAAGAGGGGGTGGGTACGATCCGTGCGACGGCAGTCCACGTCTATGCGATGCCGCTCCTCGAGAACATCCTGTCGATCGAAAACCTCTGGTACGCCGCACCATTCTTTCTTTATCTCCTGATAGCGTTTCCTGCGCGGATCCATGAAAATCACGCAAATTCTTGAGGAGCTGTACAAACCTCTTTTCTTCCCACCTCCTCTTACGCTCGTTGGCGTCAACGTCCCATGCGTGAACTCCGAGAAGGAAGGGCCAGATCTTCTTCCTCAGCGTTCCCGCAGGTGCTATCCCCCTTCTAAATATTTCCCGTTGCATCTCCTCGACCCTCACTTTGGGACGCCCGTTGGCCGAGAACCATTTCTGCCATGTCTTCTCATCGATGGGATTGCGGGGATCCCTTGATGTCTTTGGTGTCGGTAAATTGACCGTGGAATGCAGTAACTCAAACACCCCTAGTGAAGACGTCTCCTCTGCCAAATCCGGGGATGAAGATGAAGCAGGCAACACTTGCGCCTCTCTTCTCCTCGCCCTATCACCCTCCTCTGCTACGATCCGCGCCCACCGAGCGAGGTACACGCGGGCACTCTCAAACTCCCCGACACCACCCTTCTCAACCCAACTACCCCACTCCCATTCACCGTTGGCGTTCACAAGAGACTTGACGGGATCAGGGAGGTGTGGGACGATGGGTTTTGCAAGCGGGTGGGACAGGATGTTTTGTGCAGCATGACGCGTAGCACGCGTGATGTTGGAGAAGGATTGTAGAAGTGCAAGACGCGCCTGGGATGCATTTTGCGTTGTCGAGACAGAAGGCGGGTAGAGGGAGCGATGCAATACTGACGGGCGGTTCGAATAAGCATTAGTCGAGCCGGAGGGTGGAGTAGAAATTGGCTTGGGGCGACGATGAGCTGGGACGGGCGAGTGGGAGTTTGCGTATGATGATTGCGCAAGGATGTCATCTACCGCATCATCATCGAATAGTTGAGTGGAATGCGTCTCTATGTCCGCTTTTGAAGGATCGACTATGAACAGGGTTGGCTGAAGAGCCGAACGCAAGAGATGGGCATAACATCGTAAACGTGAGATGAGATCTTCTCCTCCCCACGACACAGGTAGGCGTGCAGCGCATCCCGACGTGCTTAGAGAGGCGGGTGGGGGGTATGCATTCGAAGAGTCCCGTCGGTTGTGTGCACGGGGTGAAAGGGTCACAGACAGTGATTCATCGTCATGAAAGTGAAGAGTCGGTAGCGTGGAGCCGTTGATGAGGTTGATGCCCACAGTGCCGTCTAGTACAAGGGTCAGCACGCGCAAGCGACGAAGGCGCCTCCAGCCACTCACACCATGACGACAGAGTCGGTGGATGGACCAAGAGGGAATAGATGGAAGTCAAAGGAACAGAGAACGCATACGACTCTGGTCGTTGAGTTGGCAGATCGATGAGGACTGCGTCTATGAAGTAAACGGTGAGACGGGACAGGGGAGAGAACCACCATGCATGCCAACCTTCGTCCTCTTCGTCCGAGATGGCCCTTTCCTCGATCTTGACGAACTTGTCCCATTCTTCTGCTCCTTTTTCGTTCAGGAGACTCTCTGGTATCCATGCCAGGAGATATGTCGGATTCACAGCCTCCTACCAGCTATGATGAGGTATGTTTGGTAGAGGGGATGGAGACGTACACGCTTGACGAGCGCTACGAAGCCAGGGATGTTGTCTCTTGCGTAGGCGGTGGGATTGACGTAGACCTTGGACTTGCTATAGAGGAGTCTGTACTTGCTCTCCTCGTCGGCAGATGCAGGTAAGATGTCGTCGCCGCTGCCAGACATGCGCTTTATTTCGACCATGGAGCCTGACTGTAAAAGAGGGGTACCTCACTTGGAGATACGCCACGAGTTCAAATTCGGGCTTACGGATATGATAGAAAAGGAGCTTTCAGACAGAGAAGGGTTGTGAGAATCGCCACCACGCATGGGACGTATCGCGCTCGCTGTAGAGGACGGTCGAAACTGCGGACTATGGCTGTTGGCTGACCCGACCAAAGCTATCCGTTTGTGGCAATGCTTCCCAAGCTCACTCGATCACAACATGCAGCCTCAGCGCAAAAAGCGAGCCAAGAGCAAAGTGGATTACAACAAAACAAATGCCCGAAAACACCCTGTCAGTGTTACTTTTGGTACGACCATACATTTCGGAGCACTGCACAACCCACACCCACACCCACATACGAACAAAAGACAAGCTCGTCAGCACACCGCTCCACCCAGAGGAGAAATCGTGGAACGACACTCACATCCAGCTTTGGTCGCTAGCCGGTTGAGAGAGTCATCACTTTCGCCTTGTGAACGGACCTGCCCACAGAGTGCGAACGAGGTGTACGTGTTCAACGCACGGCCGTTGGCATCGACGTCAATGACGTTGACCTGGACCGATGCGTGGTCCTTGGAGGTAATCAAACGGTCTGCAACATGCGCATCGGATCGTCTCTGGGCACTCGTCACTGGCGAAACACTCACTAGTGGCCGCACACTTGCGGGGGACGTAGAGATCGACGAGAACACCCTACACAGAACTCGTAAGTTCAAAGCGACTGGAAACATCGCATAGAGCGCATACCTGGTCGTTTTCCATTGCAAGATCGTGAAGTTGCTATGGATGAGCAACGCAGATGGCGGGTATGGATGTGTGGGAACGTATTAGGTCAGAACTGTATAGACCTCCGGTTACATAACACCCCCGGTGGGGACGACTGAAATGAATTGCAGCACAGCTAACTACTGATCTGGGAAGTGCGACTACGATCGTTACAACACGAAGATATTCTGGGCAATGAAAAGGCGAAACATGCGGCATGGTGAAACAAGTTCGAATGTATATAGGCGTCGTATTCATGAATGCGAATCGTGCAAATGCGGAAAGGGAGTACAAGAATGTAAGTTCGGGAACAAATGCAGAAGGCCCTGACAAAGGGCGAGCAAACAGATATTACTGATCCAGGCCGCAGGCATGGTCCGTGATGAAGCAGTAAATAAAGCGCGGTCTGTGCAACGCCAGGTTGATGAAAAGCAGATCTCGGTAGGACTACATCGTGGAGCTGAGATGATGTTTAGTTGATTTTGTAGATAGCGGGCAGACGCTCGCGATTAACTGTGTCAGATGGATCTAAGCGCTCGATTATATGCGATAAGATGACGGGAGTTGGATTTTAGACAACGAAGGTGAAGGCTCAGAACGGAGTGCTGGGACCGAGGCCGCGTGGGAAGACGGGCATGAGATTGTGAAAAGTGACTTTGCTGGGATCGAATGGAACACGAGGCGGCGGGGTTCTTGGACAGCCTGGAAAAGGATCTGTGGGCCGGTGAATCTGGGGATGTTGCCTAAGGAGTGGCTCGCCAGGGGGTGACTCGTGGCCACTCCGGAGGGGATTCGAGCGCAGAGATGTTTTTCTGCGACGCACAGGTCCAGAAGCGGGCATAGTGTCCGAGAATGTGGCGGGATCCCCGTTGACAGGCAACTGAGAAAGGTCTGCGATATCGCAGCTGATGGGACTCGGCATCTCAAGGGCCGAGATCCAAGGGAGTTGATCGAATATGGATGGACGCCCAAAGGCATCGAGAGGGCAGTCGACGCGCTGTGCATGACGACGGCGCCTAGTGGAACGAGCAAGGAGACGAGACGGTGCGCGCCTCTTGTGGGGTGGGCCACATGGGGTGGGTGATTTGGAACTCTGGGATGGGAGGTCAGAGAGGGTGTATGAGCGAAACTGCCACGTACGAGAGCGACGTAAGGTGGATCGTGGAGCCTGATGGGAGATAAAAGGCGAGGTGGAGACAGGCATGTTCGTGGGTGGATAGCGTGCTGTGGATGGGGTGAGAGGGGACAAAGGAGAGGGGAAATGACGGACCAGGTTGCAGGGCGGGAGGTCTTGGGAGAGGAGCTGGATGTGCTGGGGGGGAAGGCGCGGGGAGGGCGCGATGATGGCAGGCATTTTGTGTCTTGGAAGAGAATAATGATACAGAGCAAGTTAAAGAGAGGGATGAATCATGCTGAAAGGGGGTGAAGACAATGGAAAGCGCGACCCGTGTCGGACGGATGCCGCGAGGCTACCTGCACCGCCACTTACCACTTTGGGAAACTTGACTCCGTCCGCTCCTCACGCCACCGTCGCGTCGACCGTGTCGGTGCCAGCCTGAGACGTGCAGACAAAACATCCCATTATCTTGCCCGACCCGACCTTGTCCGCGCTCGATAATGCAACGGCCAATCCCTGCCACCAGCTGCCTTGTGAGTGTGTTACCGAGTCGAGCGCGTCGCTGCGCAACGTCCAAGTCCTTTTGTCGTTCCCTTTTCGAGTCGGGAGTCGTGACTTGTCCATCATGGGCGAACAATGCGGAGCGTCAATAAGATTCCCGTCCAGATTGAGATGACGGCCGTGTCCTCTTGCGAATATGTAGTCAGAGTGACTCGGTCGTATCATGCGCGTGGCATCAACCAGTGCGGTCGCGAGTTATTCATCAACAGCAAAAGCGCCCATCCAGCTACTCTCAGGCTGCCATACCCCTGTCACGACAAAATGCACTTGTATTCGTGGCGTAAATTGCTACTAACCCCTACCAAAGTAGATGATAAGAAAAGACTGTACGACATGACAATGCTGATGCAACTAAAGTGATGATACAGATACATGATTACTATTCTCCTCGACACGTCTAGTCAATCTCCTCCATCGCCGAAGTCGAGGCAGGCTCGGCCGCTGGTGCCTCTTCCGGGGTCTCAGCCACTGGCTCGTCATCATCCACATCGAGACCCAAGCTGATCATGCGATGAATGCGCTTGGCAAAGGATGTAGGATCGTCAAGCGAGAAGCCAGACGTGAGGAGGGCCGTCTCGAACAGCAGGTACGTCAGATCTCGGACTGACTTGTCAGCCTTGTCCTCCGCAACCTTGCGTTTCAACTCCTTGATGATCGCATTGTGAGAGTTGAGCTCCAGCGTCTTCTTGGATGCCATATACGATGACATTGACGAGTCACGCAGGGCTTGAGCTTTCATGATACGTTCCTGCAGATAATTCCTCAGCCGGGCTAGGACACGAGGATGCACCCAAACATACCATGTTCGATGACCAGCCGAATTGACCAGTGACAAGAACACATGGCGAGTCAGTAATTCGGTTGGAAACAACGACCTTCTCAACCTTGTCGCCGAGAGCCTCCTTGATCGTCGTGCACAAGTCATTGAACTGGGCGGCCTCCTCCTCACGGGCCTTCTTCTCTTCCTCAGTCTCCTCGAGCTCGAGGCCCTCTTTCGACACGCAAACAAGTTTCTTGCCCTCAAATTCCTTGAGCTGAGTGACAGCGTACTCGTCAATGGGGTCAACCAAGAGCAGAACTTCGAAGCCTTTCTTCTTGAGGACTTCGAGGAACGGCGACTCCTTCACGGCGGCGAGAGATTCACCAGTGAGGTAGTAGATCGACTTTTGGATCTCGGGCATACGAGTGATATAGTCTACAGCCATGATTGAGCGTTGATTTCTGCAACACGGAGAATGAAACACGCACCTTTGAGCGAGGTCTGTTCCTCAAGAGACTTGGTGGAGTAGAAGCGCAAGAACTCGGCGAGCTTGCTGCGGTTTTGAGCGTCTTCGTGGATACCGAGTTTCAAGTTCTTGCCAAAGGCTTCATAGAACTTGTTGAAGCTATCCTTGTCCTCCGCAATCTCGCTGAAAAGGTCCAAACATTTCTTGACAATGTTCTTACGGATGACCTTGAGGATCTTGTTCTGTTGAAGAGTTTCGCGGGAAATGTTGAGGGGAAGATCTTCAGAGTCAACGATACCTTTCACGAAATTGAGGTATTCGGGAATGAGGTCCTCGCAATCGTCCATGATAAAGACACGGCGGACATAGAGCTTGATGTTGTTACGCTTCTTCTTGGACTCGAAGAGATCGAAAGGAGCACTACAAAGGAAGTGAGTCGCAAACGCACATCGCAAGAAAATCCCTTACCGCTTGGGAAGGAAGAGAATGGCCTTGAACTCGAGTTGACCTTCGACAGAGAAGTGCTTGACAGCGAGGTGGTCCTCCCAGTCGTTCGTAAGCGACTTGTAGAACGCACCATATTCCTCGGCGGTGATGTCCTGAGGATTACGCGTCCAGATGGGCTTCGTTTTGTTAAGCTCCTCGTTGACGACTTCCTTCTCCTTGATCTTCTTCGTCTTCTTGTCCTTGGGCTTGTCTTCCTCGTCCTCGATCTCCTCAATCTTGGACTCTTCCTTTTCTTCTTTCGCTTCCTCCTCTTCATCTTCAACCTCCTGTACAAGGCATTTAGAATCGAAGAAGGACTTGCAAGAAAGACGAACCTTTTCGACTTCCTTGGTCACAGCGAGTTGGATAGGGTATGATATGAACTCGGAGTGCTTCTTGACAATGTCCTTGACCTTTTTCTCCTCAAGGTACTCGGTCTGGTCCTCCTTCAAATAAAGACGAAGCTCAGTACCACGGCCGAGAGGAGGGTTGACGGTATCGGGGGTGATGGTGAAGGTGCCACCGGCAGCGGACTCCCAGATATATTGCTCGTCGTCGTTGTGTTTGGAGATGACCTGAACGCGCTCTGCAACAAGGTACGCAGAGTAGAAACCGACACCGAATTGACCGATCATGGAAATATCAGCACCGGAGCTGAGTGCCTCCATGAACCCCTATAATAAACAAACACAGTCGGAACACGAGCGAGGATGAGGGGGAGTTGACTGACCTTGGTACCGGACTTGGCAATGGTACCCAGGTTGTTGACGAGGTCAGCCTTGGTCATGCCGATACCGGTGTCACGGATGGAGAGGAGCTTGTTCTCCTTGTCAGGGGTGATACGGATGTAGAGTTCCTTGCCGGTGTCAAGAGCAGAGGGGTCAGTCAAGGATGAGTAGCGGATTTTGTCGAGAGCATCGGAGCCATTGGAAATCAACTCTCGGAGGAAGATCTCCTTGTTGGAGTAGAACGTGTCTGGTGACTGGATTAGCAGACACGTCGATTCGTCGTCAAAGACGGTGCTTACTGATGATCAAGTCGAGGAGTTGACTGATTTCAGCCTGGAAGCCAAAGCTCTCGGATGCCATTTTGAGCTGGATAAGGGGTTAGGCGTGGGTGAGGAGGAACGAATGGGATATGCAGCTCACTGTTCAGGAAGATGAGTGGAGGATGATTGTGAGGGGAAAGAAAGGAACTCGAACAGCGGAGGGACGCGTCTGATCGCTCGTCTTTAAGATTTTTTCTGTTCGTTCGAGAAGATTCGACGACTCCCGCCCGCGACCAGTCCGGGGCCAGCCAAAGGCGGGTCCTTTCTGGAACATTCTATCACACTTGCCTATTCCGGACCACAGTACTTAGCACTACTGTACCATAGTACCAGCCCGTTGTCGTGGCTCGTAGATCAGTCCGCGCTGCCCACTCAACTGAGCCTTCAGTCCTTCCAGCGCTGCACGCATCTCATCCATTTCGTCCTTCAACTCCGCGTTGTCTTCCCGCAGCCTCGCGTTCGCAGCCGCGAGCTCTGATTTCTCCCGGACGATCGCAGCAATCTCTGCTTCTGGTATACGCCGCGAAGCCTCACACTTTTTGTGCACCAGCGCAAGCTTAGCCTCCAGAGCCTGATTCTGACGACGGTACGCCCTGTATACAGTTGTGAGCTCGACTAACCCAAAGCCAATGTGACCCACCGTGCTTCGTCCTCCAATTTGTCACGTGCCTTGTCGTGACTCTCCAGCAGCATCTCCATCTGCTTGTATTTGCTCTTGATAAGCTCAATTTCTTCACCTCTGGCATTGAACTTTTGAAAGTCTGCGTCCCTGCTGCATGTCAGTACCTCTCTTACCGCCACTAAATGCGAGTAGCTCTACCAAAGTTTCTGCATGCGAACGTGCTGCTCAATTTGTCGTTCGTAATCATGAAGTCGGTCGATTTTGTGCTGATTCTCCTTCTGCTGAGTCTGCAGTTCAAATACCGCCTTTGCTGCATCCGCCAGTAGTTTCCCTTGTGCCGCGAAGAGGGCCTATTCGACTGTCAACAGATGCCCCTCTCCAAGCTGAAACGAGTCCCTACCCTTGCTTCCTTCTCCGCGGTACGCAAAGCTGCCGCTTCCGAGACCCAAGCCTTCTTTTCCTCTCGAAATTCTTTGAGCTTCTTCTGTAGTTCTGTGTTCCAATCCGCATATTTGTTCTTTGCCGAAGAAGACTGTTCTTTGTGTTCTCTCAGCTCTTGCTCAAGACTTTGAACTTGGGCCCTGTATTGACGCAGCTTGTTGTGCTGCACAAGATCAATACTGTATCCATGACGCAGGTAAACCATGAACTCTTACGAGTGCTTGACGGTCGGCCTCTGCATTCTTCGAGAGGACACGATCCTGGTGAAGCCTCCCAATGTGACGCACGTTTTCTCTCGAATGCCAAAGCTCGAAGTTGAGTTCGCTCCTTAGCAAAAGTACCTCACGCTGCAAGCTCGAAATCGCCCCTGCCACATGCGATGGCAGCTGCGCACCTTCATCTCCCCCCACCGACTCAGGTGGTAGTTTAATACTCGCTTTCGCTGGAGAGCTACTACCAGGCGGGAACAACAGTGTTGACCATGGTATACCGGGCTGTTCGATGTCGACCTCGGGATTCGACTTCAAAGTAACAGATGTGGTAATCATGTCCTGAAGTGATACGCGGGGTTTTACAGGTGGAAGGATAATGTGACCTGGATGGGGTGTTGGCGCACCAGAGATGTCTTCTGGGGTCATGACTGTCTGCAAATCAGGAGTTGTATCGGTCCTTTCAATAGAAGATCCAAGAGCGATATTGCAGATGTTGAGCATGACGCATTCACTAGCTATCCGAGAAATGCTATAGTGGGCCCATGGATCGGGTTCGGTAAGTTCCTTGAGCCAGTCCCGCCATATGAGACGCGGATTGACCACACGGCTGCGAAGAAGGACCTAAAATGTGTGGATAAGTGCAGACTACGCGAACGGCAAATGAAAAGACAATCAAACGTGAGTGTGCGTACCTCTGATTTGCTTCGAATGTTATCTTCATCGAGCGCATCTTCCCAGCTCACAATATACGGACTCTCGTAACTCCTGTCCCGCAGGTATGCAGCGGGACCACGAACAAAGCGGAGAAGGTTGCATGGAAAGAGATAATAAAGAGAGGAGAAGTATGCGTCCGAGGGAGGGGCAGGGGACGTATTGAGTCTGAACTCCAACCTCTCCCAGCCGAGCTCGGGGCGTAGCTCAAGTGCAGCGAGTCCTTCACATCCCTCGGCTTGTTTCCCAGCACCAAAGTGCCCGTCATCATCGTCCGCCAAGACAGTGGACGGTAGAACCGAGCTAGATAACTCCTCCCAGCATATGATCCTCGCTAGGATCACGAATAACCGGGGAAGAAAGATCTTGAGCTCCTCACACGCATTGACTGCGAATATTGGTAGTAGCTTGACGAACATGGTGAGCCCAATCGCGCATATAGTCGAAGAGTTATCCAGCAGAATCGAATTTAAGAGACTGTTCATGAGTGGGTGTCTCGCAAAGTCTGCTGCATGCAACTGGAATCCAGGATCTGAGGCGAAATAGTCAAGCAGGATTAAGAGTTGGAGACGAGACGCAGGGGCCGCAAAGGCAGCTTCGACTTGTGTCATGAAAGCCTGGACAGAATTGAGCAACTCAAATGTAAGTTCCATCACAAGTACGTACCACAGGGCATTTCAAACCAAACGTTATGAGTGCATCCTCGAGATTGCTCTTCCACAGACACCTCTTATCACGCTGCTTCTGATCAAGCTTTGCCCATTCTAAGACATCATCCCCAGAGCCCTCATTATAGGCGTCCAAAAGGTGATCCATCAACCGCCTGCGGAATTCATGCACTTTCTCTGGGTACCTTCGATCCTCGTTCTCGGCAGCAATGATGATGAGCTCTTTGGCATGCGTCACAGAGGCGGTCGGTAGTCTTGGTTCTCTGAGAGCGGGACGCAGCACGAGATCAAACCAGGTTGAAATGATAGAGGTCGAAGACAGAAGCGGACGGAGGTGGTGGAGGACACCGAGAAAGACCTCTGTGTGCCCAAGCGACGTATGGTCCACGACATCATTGTAAACGATCTGGAGCTCTTCTTCCAGTCGGAAAAGCTGGACTTCAGGTTCTTCTGAGGACACGCATGCGACAACAAACTCGTCGACGGCGCTAAGCACTTGTTCACGAGAGAATTTGTCCGCTGGGTCTTCGAGCGCAAGTCGCAGTTGACTCGAAAGCGCAGTGATAGACATGAAGATGGCTGACAGACCAAATTGGCAACACCATATTCGACCCCTAGCTAGAAGACCTGGAGCACACGAGTAAAGTAATCAACAATTACACTAACAACCCTTTCTTGGCATGCAGAACAAATACCGCTCCGCTCTTAGTACAAAGCTTGGAGCTTGACCTCCTTGGGCTCGAAGGTAATCCCAGTCTCCGACTTCTCCCACTGATCCGCCATTTCGTCCTTTTCATACCTGTCCAAATATCCCGCGCGGTGCTTCTTCTTCCGTTCGGTAGAGAAGCCTAGCCTGTTATCGCGCTCCTGGACGACCTGATCACTCAACTGACCATCCCCAGTGACACTCATCATAAGCTGGGGCGGACCAAGAGGAATGTCGGGATCTTTATCAATAGCCCAAGTGTGCACAGTCTTGCCATAAGTCTTCTGCAGGTCATTCATAGCAGGCTTCTCGAGCTCATCGTTGATGAAGTCTGGGATCTCTGAGTTGTGCCGCGTTTGTGTCATTCAGGGGAACCTACTGGGTATGATATCAACTGTCTAGATGGAGTCAGCGTGGTCGAAAGTCACGGGAGAAGCCAACTGGACCAACATCGAGATACAGCAATCCACTCCCAACTTCGTACATGTGAGAGTGCCAGTACTTTTTCTCTTCTTCAGGAAGCGATTTGAATACCTGTATATTGTCAACGACCTGCAAGTGAGGAGAACGAAACCCTTGCCTTCTCGCCAACGACATATTCAATGCCAATCAATCTAGCGTCCTTGGCCTCCGAGTCATATATGATGCACTGCGTGAGTGCATGAGCAAATTCGGCACAGTAAAGCGTTTGGGGCTACCTGATAGAAGTCGGGTCTTTTGTGAGTGCAAAGGTGATGAGCCTCCACATGGCGAGTGCGATCTTGACTGAAGTACTGTCAACGAAAGGGACGCCATGGTATCGCACAACATACGCGTAGACATGGAAGCCACAAAGATGCTGGTCAATGCTGCCGATCGGGGCCAACGATGAAATAGCCCTGGTAGCAGCGCCGTACGCGGATGAGCTTTCGTGATGTTTAGCCTCTGGGTCCATAGTGATGGTGAAAGGAAGGATAGGATGAAACCATAGACAGGGGGACCAGAACGGACATGACGTTCCATCGATGTCATACCTCCTATTGAGAGGGGCTACGACCTATGAGCTGTAGCATGGCACTTGGAACAATAGTAACATTTAATTCCGGTGGATCCAGAAGTACCGTTGGTAGACCTGTGTGAAAGCGCACAAACCTGATGACGTTGGTTGGTAGCAAATGTCAGTTGCAAGAATAATGATGGAAGTAGTATTCTAATGGCCAACAAGCGCCCTCTCGGCAACTCCCGACCGCGCTGTTCGAACTTGGCACCCGCCATCGTGGACAGCGAGCAACGACCCTCGTCTCCGTCGAATTTCACGAAAAAAAGAAGGCAAGTTGTTATCCCCTTGCCACTGCTTGCATGCCAGCAGGTTCATGCCGTTTTTTGCGGCCTTTCCATGATGGATTCACAATTGCTTCTCGGATGTCGGACACGTCGCTGACGCGCACCCTAGATGTCAGCTACCATCGAGGAAATTCATTCCGACCACTCTGGCCACGAGCACGAGGAAGATCCAACCTCCCCGGCTGCTCTCGAAAAAATTCAGTCCCGCTCAGAGCGGAAAGCCCGCAAGGCTCTTCTCGGCCTTGGCCTGAAAAAAGTCCCAAACATCACGCGTGTTACCCTCCGCAGACCAAAGAACGTCCTCTTCGTCCTCTCCTCGCCAGATGTGTACAAGTCATCTAATAGCGACTGCTATATTGTCTTCGGTGAAGCAAAGGTGCTTACCCTGCACCCTCAATAGAATCCACCTGACAGCCGTAGATCGAGGATATGAACGCGCAAGCTCAGTTGTCTACTGCACAACAACTTGGTTCTGGTGGTGGTGCACCCGCCGGCCTCACCAACTTGGAGTCCTCGGACGTCGCTGCGGAGGGTGATGAGGAGGACGATATCCCTGAGCTCGAGGCAGTGGAAGAAGATGGCCCGGTGGATGAGACTGGTGTTGATCCCAAAGACATTGAGCTCGTGATGGCTCAGGTCAATTGCTCGCGAGCAAAGGCAGTACGGGTACTGAAGGATAGTGGAGGTGATCTGATCAATGCTAGTGAGTACTTTTTTCGCACGTCGCTACGGGCATATCTGACCGTGTATTGTAGTCATGGCCGCAAGCGAGTGATCCTGTTCTCCGTACTCTCTGTATCGCTATCACACTTGCCTCAGATTGACTTTTGTAAGGCTGACTCTGTTTACGAGTAAACTCAAGCCCGCAACTGGGGCAAAACGTCATCGTTTCCAACACCTAAGTTCTACATAATAATTCGATCGCTCCCAGCCGTCCTGTATTATTTCAATACCCCGTCGCCCTTCCTCTGGTAGCCCAATGACCAGGCCCATTCCCTGCGCAGCCTCGCAGGTGAGCCTCGTGAGCTCTCCTTTCGCGAACATGTGATAATATCGATGATATACGGGAGCCTCGATGATCGTTCCAGAGTTTCCCGGCGGGTTTTTCACGGGCTGTTTTGTGGCCTGGTTGGGTGCGGTGCCTTGTTGGGACATCACCCAAGGCACGAAGACATCTTTTCCTGAGGGTGAAGGCGAATCCTCGATGCTGCCGTCTGCTGGTATGACCCGCTTCGACAATTCGTCTTGCTCTATGGCCCAGACGTAGATTAAGATACGTCCGTGGGCAGGCGAAACGCACTGAAGAAGTCGCTGCAGAGCTCGCAATCAGTACATGTAAGACGCGCATCAGTGGACGCACCTGGACAGCTAATCTGCGCCTCTCGTACGAGGCTAGGTGATGTATCGTAGCTATCGAGATAGCGTAGTCCTGTCATTGTTACCTCAACGCGAGGCTCGTAGCGGCCTGCACTATCACTTACGAACGCACCAGCTCTCCACCCATTGTCTAGCACGTCTCCCCAGACGACTTCACGAACGCCCGGCGCAGTGCCAGTGGGTTCGCCTCTGGCATTTCTGGCGATCAGTAAGAGACTCCTGCTACGATCGAGGCCGACTGTCAAGACACTTCCAGGTCGGTCAGCGGGCAGAGGGAGGTATTTCCCATTGCCTGTCCCAGAGTCAAGGCCGATCCATCCCGAAGGCAAATCGGAAATAAACTTGGCAATGATGGGCCATGGCTGAGCAGACAGATTTAATGGAGATCACCCTCCCTGTGGACTAGAGGACCAATACCCCACCTTGTACCGGGTGGACGAGAAATGAGCGGCTATCTGATCGTAGACGGCATGGACGTGCCGATCTTCGTACGCTTGGGGGTCACCAGCGACAGAAGCTGGCGCAACGCTCTTCATATGAATGAGAACCGTAGATAACGGAGGCAGTGCTGATCACAACTGGAGACATGTACCAAGTCGATCACACGTCGGCGAACCCCATCATCTCATCCACCAATCTACTAAATTTGCTCCCATCAAACGCAGGATATGGCACTAATGTGTTCGGATCAAAAGACGCGATGGTCGCCGGGAGATCACTGAACCAAGTGATGAGCATAGGGTAGTGTAAGCCAGTTGGGGGACTCACTCCACGGACGTAGCTCTGAGGTGACCAAGACTATCCAGGCGCGACGCGAGTTCCTCTTGGTGGTTGTCCATCAACGTCGGGTTTGGGACTACGATCAGAGGTTTGCCAGACCTCAGCACATGGAGAATGGTGCCTGAGCCTTGATCGATGTCAGGGCTGTAATACAAATCCTCATCCAAGTGTCCTTACCTCCGTGGCTGATGACCAGGTCTGCGCGTTCAATCTCGTCATGGATGGACGGTTTGAACTTCCAGGTCTCGATGTCCAGCCCCGCCTTCCTGGTCGTCAGCGAGTCGCGAGTGGACGCGCCGCAGTCCAGATCGAGGTCAGAGTTCCCTCGTTGTAGCACTACCCGCACGAATCCTTTTGTGTGTAGCGCCCTGAGCACTGGCTCGGAGATCGTAGCTTGTAGGAGTGCATCAAACTTGGTGGAACCAACTGTGACGAAGGCGATCATGTAAGGAACGCGTGCAACGAGCGGCGAATATGACTCGATCGAGTGCACTACTTATCACCCAGCTTGCCACCCACGCAAATCATCATGGGGTACACCCTCTGCGTGCTAGGTATACCTTTTCCGACGAGAATTCCGCTACATTGACCATATTTTCCAGGATGCGGGACGATGGGTGTCGCAATCATATCTGGCGTCATCGCCAGTCTCCAATCCAGGGACAACACCCGTGTCACCCCCAAGTGGGAGTCCCATACGCCTGGCACATCTACCCCAACCACGGATTCTCCCGATCCCTCGCTGCCTTCGTTTTTCATTGCCACCGTCGCGAGGCAGGAGAGTGCAAAAAAGCTCCAGCAGACGTTCGGCCTCCTCGGGGGGCTCGGCTCGTCTGTCCAGGTCCTCGTCGACGAAAATCTCACGGCTGTTCACCAATCTGACGTCGTCATCCTATGGTACGTTGCTCTTGCCCTCCGTCGCGATTTCGGCTGAGGCATCCCCGAGTTGCAAACCCCATCAAGCGCAAGCCATCCTTGGCCGGGGTGGAATGAAAGAGGCTCTCGATGGAAAGCTGCTCATCAGTATCCTTGCGGGTGTCACCATCTCCCAGCTGACTGCATGGGTCCCTCCAACCACAAAAGTCGTCAGGGCCATGCCCAACACGCCATGTCGGGTGCGCGCTCCCCTGCTCACCGTCCCTTTGACCTAACAAACCCCCCAGATTCGAGAGGGCATGACAGTCGTCAGCCCCCTCCCCACCCTCTCGAATAGCGAAGAAACGGAACTTGACCGTTCCATCATCCTCAAAATATTCTCGTCCATCGGTCGCTGTCGGTTTCTCGAAGAAAAACATTTTGATGCTTGTACGGCTCTCTCTGGGTCGGGTCCTGCCTTTGCATGTATTTTCCTCGAAGCTATGGCAGATGGCGGCGTCATGATGGGCTTGCCACGAGCCGAAGCGCTGGAATTGGCTGCTCAGAGTAAGTCACTACTTGTGGTTGGATACCGGACAGGGTAAACCTTTACATGCTCGATAGCTTTCCAAGGGGCGGCACGCATGGCCCTTCAACCAGGCACGCATCCCGCTCAGATCAAAGATTCCGTGGCAAGTAAGTTTTCGCGCTCAGCCGGGTCAGCGCCAATGCTAATATTTCTTCGTAGCCCCGGGAGGGTGCACCATCGCAGGGCTCTTAGCGATGGAAGACGGCAAAATTCGGTCTACGATTGCTCGAGCAATTCAGATTGCGACGGAGCGCGCCAGCGAACTCGGCCAACCAAAAAAATAGCCGCCATGCATAATGTTTGTGATATTGCTCGAATACAAAATTAAATAGACTTTGATGACCAAAAATGCTACAACATGTGTCCCATCTTGCTTTCGAACCTGCGTGGCACATATTGCAAGGTCCGACATATGTCGTGGGTGGCGACAACGATACAGCATCGCCGTATTTCTCTTGCTCCCGTAAAATGAGGGCGGTCGTGTGGGTTGTACAACGCCGCCCAGAGTGTTGGAGAGCGACAGACAGAAACAAATGAACGAGCGTAACAAAGCAAACAGTGTATTTGGAGGTATCACGGTAGTACCGTGATCTGCACATCAGATTTGAGCTGTGAAGAATACGAGGTAGACCGGAGGCGAACTTACCTACTATACAAGGGAACCAATAGGCAACCTAAAAGAAAGTATTCGTAAAGTCGTGTCCCCTGCGTGTGAACCTCGCTGCTTTGGAGCCCAATGGCTATCCGACGACGGCAAGCAAGCAGGGCAAAATAATAACAGGAATAGTCAATCATTGACAGCTCTTGCTATTGCTCAGAAGAATGAGCGCCACTCCGTGTGATGGATGCGGTGAGACGCTAAAGTGGAAGAGCATTTTCGTACAGTCACACGGCAAACCAAAGGTAATAATAAGATTGCAGAGGGTAATATACAATGCCAACCTGTAGAATGTGTCAGTGTGCGGCCCGACGCGAATATGGAGGAGGCCTACACAACAGCGGATCACCGATCTGCAAGGATGGTGCAGATGTATGAGCAAATAAACACAGAATAGCTTGGTGGTACGCACAGAATTCGTGAGTGTCGTCTGCTCGTTTGACCGTTTGCTGGTTGAAGAAAAGAAGGGTGCGAATTTAGCTGTCATGTGTGATAACCAAACAATGGACAAACATACTTTCCACGCCTCTTCAAAGTCAACAGGGAGGATAACATAACGGTTCTTGCGCACAGCTGCATGAAAATTCAGACTGAGACGTCCGTAGACAAATAGGACATGCATACCTTGTAGACCAGCAGCTTGTACGATGGAAGCAATCTCTGCTGACGATAATCGATCAGGTCTTGACACGTCTGAATGCTATCTATCAGCTCATAAAAGGATCCTCGAGTTCAGCGAGGACTGACAATCTTCGAGGTCGACATCGGGTCCAAGGTTCATCTTGTTGGTAACAGTTTGAAAAATTAGGCGTTTCTCACGTCGTGATGGGAGTGGGAACTCGATCTTTCGGTCGAGACGGCCCGGGCGGAGTAGGGCGGGATCAAGGGTATCCGCGCGATTTGTGGCCATGATCACCTTCAGTGCACGGAAAATCAACGTGACAAGTCGAAGATGATAAAAGAAAACGACATACCTTGACATTGCTGCCTTGGTCAAAGCCGTCCATCTGGTTTAGTAGCTCGAGCAGAATACGCTGAACCTCTCGGTCTGCGCCAGTTTGCGCATCAAACCGTTTGGTGGCAATAGCATCGATCTCATCAATGAAGATGATAGCTGGCGCATTTTCACGCGCAAGCCGGAAGACGTCGCGGACCATACGAGGGCCTTCGCCGAGGTATTTTTGTACGAATTCACTGCCAACTACGCGAATGAATGAAGCAGTAGTGTGATGGGCAACGGCCTTCACAAGCATGGTCTTTCCGGTACCTGTAATAAGAATAAGCGCGAAGCGACAATCGACATATGTATGACATTTACCTGGCGGGCCATACAGCAACACACCACGAGGGGGGTCAATACCGATCTTCTTGTAGAGGTCAAAGTGAGTGAGAGGCAGCTCAACCGCTTCTCTGATTTCCTGCTTTTGTGTGTCCATTCCGCCAACATCAGAATACGTGACATCCGGTTTCTCCTCTTTTGAGAGCATAGAAATAGACGAATCCGCTTCTGGTGGTAAGATATCGACAAGGGCATTGGAGTGACGGTGGAGAGCGACGGAAGACGAAGGTTTCAACAGCTCCCTGTCCAATGTTGACAATATCCTCACGACATAATTTGAGCCGGTTGTGGAGCCCACGATGCCAGTCTGCTGATCGATGGCCTCTAGGAATTGGCCGATGACAAGAGGTACAGACTTGATGCGCTTGACTTCCTCCTGCGCGCGAATAAGCTCACGCTTGAGGTTGGCTTGTTCGTCCTTGATATAGCTTTCCTGGATGTCGAGGAGCTCGAGGTGGCGAGAAAGTTTCTTGTACTTGGTATAGAGGTCCTCTTCCTGGAGCTCCTTGTAAAGGGCAGACTTTTCGGTCACGACAGACTCGAAAGTCGGTTCCTGGATAAATGTCTGTACTGTGGACGGGCGACAAGGATGCTGATAGGACTCACTTCCTTTTGGATTTCCTTTCCAATGTCCTCCATGGTGGTGATTGCTGAAAGTTATGCGCGGGCATGACGCGTCCAGCTCGGTGATGGGAAAAACCTGCCATTCTGGATTGCCAGCCATTCAGACTGACCTTGCTTGGCTCGACAGCGAGAACGGCCATGGCGCACGTCGTCTCATCCCTCGACCAGCCCTCCAACTACAAGGACTCACAAACTAGACTGGAGAGGTTCAAGCAACATGAACTCCTCTCCAAGTCAACGACCCTATACGTGCGTGCAATACGCTCGACTTTGTCTGCGATGCTCCGACCCATGTCCTTCAGATCGGTAATTTGAGTTTTTACACCACAGAAGAACAAATATATGAGTTATTCAGTAAGTGTGCCAGTCCGGAAGATGGTGGCGGTATCAAGCGCATCATCATGGGGCTCGACCGAAACACCCGGTGCGGATTTACTCCGTCGATTCGCCGCTCATTTGCTCATGCCTTGTCATTCGTGAAGAACCCCCTGTGGGTTCTGCTTTGTAGAGTATTACACACACGCTGAAGCTCTCGCGAGTATGAAGCATGTCAGCGGCACAAAACTCGATGAACGCATCATCCGTTGCGACCTCGATCTGGGTTACAAGGAAGGACGTCAATTTGGCCGGGGGAAGAGCGGTGGTCAGGTTCGGGACGAGCACAGGCAAGATTACGACCCAGGCCGCGGAGGGTGGGGTGCACAGGCACAGATGGAGAGAAGAAGAGAGGTCGAAGAACGCTACCTCGACGCACAAGATGGTCCAGGCGCCGTTGCTAGTGGTGGTGGAGAGTGGAAAGAGACTGAAGTAAGGCCAACTCTCAAGCGTGCTCGTTCTCCAGAAGACGAAGGGGACAATGCGAGATTCGTACGTGGAATGTTTTCGTCCCTTCCTGCGCTGATCGGTCATTTCAGGCTCACCGTGCACGAATCGAAGATCCTGAGGCTGAAAGAATGTAGAAAAAAGTATTCTATGCTCTAGTTTATGCAATGTACCGCCCAGTGTGGACTTAATGGAAGCCATATTGACAACTCAAGGGTAGCACATTGCATGCGGTCATCGAACTACACAAGCTCGCACCTGGAATTTTGTGCCAAACGTGTCAGGTCGAAAAAGTGTCTGGTGAATGCGCCGAGCTATGTGATACGAATCTGATATGGACGGGGTCCGAATCAAGTATCTCGAGTAAAGTGAGAACTCGTCTGCTTGTCTTCTGGACGCTGAACATCATCCTAAAGATCGAGAAGGGTAGAACCACTTACAGGTTAACTTTGTAGATCTCAGGTTTGTCACCCAATGTGTTGATTTTGCTGTGTTCAAGAAAGTCCTTTACGCATTCTACTGAGGCTTTCGGGGGAAAGCCCCATGCGCAAACTTGCCTGCCATTCCTCATGGCACCGGAAGAAGTGAGCGCGGGTAAGGTCCCTCGCTCGAGAGTTGCCTTGCGTCCCTTGACACCTCTCAGGTTCTCGACTGTTGGAGGCTCGAGGGATGCGATGGCCGTAATGCTATGCCCTCCTATAGTCACATTTCCGAGCTTAGCAATGTTCATCTGCAGAAAGTCGGGATGGGAGAGTGTAATGTAGGCCCGGCGTGTTGGTAAGAAACGGAAGAGTTGTAGTTGAACTGGACTGGTGTAAGAACACGCATAGCAAGACCGGGGTTCTCACCATCCTCAACGCCAATGAGACGTTCGCGTCTTAGAGCTCTCTCGATGTCGGCGGGGAGGGTTGTCCGGGATAGGTTCTCTAGCCGGATGTGTCGTCTGGTCTCGGCTGTCATGTACATTCTTCGTTGCTCTGCATGACAGATGGAATGACTTACTACTGAGCGTTTCTCCAGCTGGTCTAGCTGCTCGACATGCTGCACTCGTCGTGAACATGTTAGAGCAGAGTCATATAGTCATGTGACCGGTCTGCATCGTTGCCTCCTACCACGATGTCCTCGAGGGCTGACCACCGAAGACGGGAACGGAGCTGGGAACGAGAAAACAGAGACAGGGACCGCGACAGGGATAGGAACAAGGATCGTTACTCAGGAGGGGCAAGGACAGGGGGACATCGCGATGCTGGGCGCAGACGGGATAGTCGTTCCCGGAGCCCCCGGAGAGGTGCGTTGACTCCAGATCGACTGTCCTGAATTAAACCCATCTCATTGTTGGATAGACAGGCGCGAGAACGACAGGGATAGAGACTACAAGAGTTCACGGAGAGATGGCAGACGTGATTACGACCGAGATCGTGATGACCGCAGATCCGATAGAAAAGAGGACAGAAAGAGTGAAAGAAAATCCGAGAGAACGGATGATAGGCGTGACCATTACACTCCAGAACGAATTACCCCCAGGGATAAGGACATTCGTCCCAGGGAACCTTCGCGCCACGGTGAAGCTAAACGGCTACAAGAGGCTCCGAAAAGTGTGTCATTTCTTGCTCCTCCAGTGATGGACACTCAGTTTAGGGTGCCAGACGATGTTCCTGCACCAACTTCCTCCAAGTCAATTCTAGATCCCGATACCCCGATACAGGACAGCGAGGAGATGGATGCCACCACTGCTGAGGACGAATCCATGATGGCCATGATGGGTCTCACGGGCTTTGGTTCCACTAAAGTATGAACATTTCTTTTTACTTCCTGTCGTTTACCCATAATTGCACACACAGGGCAAGCACGTCGAGGGTAATCAAGAAGGTACAGTCAACATCAAGAAAATACGAACCTGGCGTCAATACATGAATCGGTGCGGCTTGTATTCCAATATCAGCTTCGTATCCCACTCACTTTCTTCATGACAGGCGTGGTGGATTCAACAGGTACTTGCACTTGCTGACATTCTATCTTTTGCAAGCTCACGCCGTCGGTACAGACCATTGGACAAGATCAAGTAGTCTTCTGCCGTAGCCTTCGTGGTCCAAGAAGATAAGTCATGCCCTTTATTTTTGGATACGGTTTTTATCTTGGACATACAATAGTATCTCACCCGCTCATGCGATCCTAGTAGTAGGCTACTATAGTGATGCAACCATTTTAAGTTGAAACAGTCGAGCGATTTGAAACACAATATCTATCTAGAACACTCGTATCAACAACTGGCGTACAGATGATGATACATTGCCCGTATGGACGGAAGACACACTCGTAACTCAGACAAGACAGAATTACATGAAGGATGAAAAGCAAGAAATGTACTGATGATGAGGGGGAACAAGACCATGCTGTCCTGCCAGATTCTCCGATGCCATACTTAAAACCCATGAAGCTTGATGGTGTTCCTAGGGATGCCCTCTTCGGTGAGGAAATTTGCAATCTTGACCCTCTGGTCACCTTGAAGCTGGATGACTTGACCCATCTCCTCATCGTCAACGAGGTTGCCATTGCACGCGAACTCCTGCAGTAATTTGGTAAGCTAACATCCAAAGGTTGAGGTGGTCAAAAAACCTTTTTGAAGGCTTTGAGGAGTTTCTTGGGATCGTACTCTGCGAGAGGTTGAGAAATCGCATCGCCACAAGTTCAACAGCCAGCTCACCCTTGGGGAGACCTTGTAACGTGGTCAAGGTCTTTCTTCCGTTCCTCTGCTGAATGCGGATGTGAAGGTAATTCTGTGTGGAACCCACGTCCTGGTTTCCCCCGAGAGGATCGCCCTCATCAGCAAAAGGATCTAGAAGAGGCACCGTCGTGAGAGCATGTCGGGGGTGGATGGATCGTTGAGAAACTCACCGAAAGCGGTCAGGTTCTGCACGTTCATGCGACGAAGAATAGACAGATCTGAAGAGGATGTAGTGTTTGAGGGCACGATGAGAAGGGCAATGCTGACTGGACCGACGAATTTAATGTCATGATCGTGATTAGTAAGCCATGGAGCTCGGGTCCGACTTGCACCATGGCAGTGACTGAAAGAAAGAAAAAGAAACCACCGACGTTTCATTATCTGCCAAAGAGTCGCGGTGAGCATGTCTACGTGTGCTCGACGACGATGTTGACCCCTTCCCAGCACACCGACTCAAGAAATCCTGGATCGAAGATCACAAGATACGAAGCAAATGGAAGGCGCAGAAGAGAAGGGAGGGCCTAACAAACCAGTCCAGTGAACCAGTCCAGGACGCCTCCAACGATGCCAACGACGAAAACGTCGATTCTGAGTCGGATACATCTCCAAATCGTCCGGACAAGTCCCCCACACCCACACCGTCTCATGATAAACAGTCCTTGCGCGACCTCAGGAAAATTGCTTATACCTCCAAGCCCCTGCCCAATCAAAAAGATCGTCCCAAAAGAGCGCCCAGACAGTCTCACAGCAACCGTGGTCGAAATACAGTGGGACGTGAAACGGGCCAACCAAACATGAAGCTACGCATGGATGTCTTACTTGAGAAGATTAAACGCGACCACTCATAGCGATCACATTATGTGCGCGTTTTTCTCTGCCGAAATGTTTTCATATAGACAGATCAGTGATTTTGTTCGTGTGTAGAGGACTTGCCGAAACATAACACCTCATACTTTATTTTCTTTATCATCTGCCTCATCTATCATCATCTTTTGCTCTTCACTCCTTCCGGACTGATCCCCGCTTCCTCTCACGAACCTGGTCTCCAGCGTTTCCAAGAATGGACGTGACCCGATGGTTGTCACGGAGGTGATTGCAGTTGGATAATCACTCATATGTCCTGGACTCGGATCGTCAAGTTCGTCTACGAGCCCTATCGCTCGCTGTGATATCGGTGCATCAAGAGGCTCCATGCCCCCACCCATTTCCATTGCTGCGATTGTGAGTGGTGATGGTGGAGGACTTTGTGATTTGGAATGTCTTGCATCATCGTGCAAGAACGGAATAGGCGAAAACATCGGAGTTGTTGGTGTGGATTGTGATGGACCAGCTGGGAATGTACCGATCGAGAACCCGTTTCGGGGTGCTTCCACAGGGAATGCATCCCAAGTCGATGTGACCAGAAGCGATTTTTCTATTGCACGGAGATATTTGCCAATGAACTTGTAGTGTTGCTTTGGATATACGCAAAGCTCGCACACCCGTTGGATGGTAAACGGCGGGTTGCTGAATCTCTGTCGTCAGCGAGTAAGTAGCCTGAGAGTGGTGCTGTCCAACGCACTCCTCGAATTCATGGAGTTGCCGAAAGACACGGTTCTTCATCTCGTTTGCTTCATCCTGATTCATACGAGCTTTGGGTATTTCATGAGGGTTCATTTCGTTTGGCTTGCGAGGAGGAAATGGAGGCAACCTCAAATTTCCTGAGCTATCTACCGTCCCCGTGGCAGGCTTTGAAGACTCCATAGGCTGAGCAGCGCCGGCCAGGAATAATTCGATATTCTATAAGATGCTCAAACTAAATACCCGGGAAGCAAGCATCTTGTTGTTACGCACCTGGCCTATCTTGTACTTGATCATCTCTCGGAGAAGTTGCCATTCTGTGCTACCCGATGGTCAGGTTGGACTGTCGGTACATCATGAAGGGCTCACCTTGGTTCGAGAGTGTCAGTGGACGCAATATGCTCGAGGACCAGCTGATACTCTAGTCGCGATAAATGAGTCTGATGCGCAGCAGGACACGCTATGCTATACCTGGATGCCATTCGAAGCTTTCCGGTAGGTCGTATGGGTATTCGGCTGTGGAGGCCATGCTACTGGGCTAGACCTGTGACAAGCAAGCTTGACTGCGCGTCGAGCTCGAATCTGTGCTTAGGTGCAGCGTAACACGTAAAGCCTAAGATTGGTGTACATAACAAGTTGCAAAGAGTATCGTACTGGTAGACTACAGTTACTCCAAGTCTTTATCTACCCGTCCGTGCGTACCCGTGATGAACTGGCTCATCAGCACTCAGTATTTACGACTGGTTAAATTTGGCCTCCGGAGGTTTCCGGAGGTAATGTCTGGTTCGGGACTAGCCCGGCTGCGTGCCGCAGCTTTTGCATGATGTCAGGCTGTGCGCAGATCTCGGATCTGTGATGTTCATGTTTCGCTTGGCATGCAGTGCTGCACAATCCCAAACCCCTTAAAACGTTTTTTCAATGAGACCACCCCGAGCAGACGAGTCCACGATGTCGCCCTTGGGCAAGCTCTTTGGATCGCTCGACAATGTCACGAGGAAGAGGATCAACAACGAGAGGCGCCTCAAACTCCTCAAATCTTATGCCCCAGATTGGTGCGGAGTTGAACAGAGGCACACCATCATGATGCTGATCTCTTTGTTAGGATCTTAACGATACTGTTGGCGTAAGTCTCATGCTCCTCGGGGCCACCTTCCTCACGGTCTATTTTGATGCAGAGCTCTATTTTTTGGTTTGAATTCCGTCCATGGATTCAGAAGAGAATTTTCTGTCAATGATGAAACGTAGGTTGCCATCGAACTAGAACCCTGTCATTTTATTAACCACTTTCTCCTAGGATTCGTTTCCCGTAAGCCCGGTTCCATAACCTCATCCATCTCGATGCTGACGCTCGACGACAGCTATGCTGTCCAAGAACGTGTGCCAGTGCGTTTTTTTCTACATGGACGTCATTTTTGTTCTAAAAAATAATTCGATTGTGCCCAGGATATTGCTCTGTACTTTATTGCTGTCGTGGCTCCCTTGGTCATCCAGCTTGCCGTCAACTTGATTACTGTCCGATCTTTTTGGGACTATCATAACAGTGCCCTCGGTCGTTCGTTATCTTCTTTTTTTGTACGGGGCACCTATTGAATGACAGATGATTCTAGTGATTCTTTCTCTGGCAATCACAGGTGCTATCACACAATTCTCCAAGCTTACCGTCGGCCGTCCCCGTCCAGGTTTGGTTTCACTGATACTTGATTTCTGGTATCGATCATTGAGGTTGCATATGATTCTTAGACCTCCTTTCTCGTTGCATCCCAAAACCCGGGTCTCAAGACCCAACCTATGGATTGTCAACCGATGCTATCTGCACACAGACGGACCAGTCGATAATGCTTGATGGGTGGCGTAGCTTCCCCAGTGGTCACTCGAGTCGTAGGTCTACCAAGTATGCATACCTTGGTGGAGGCTGAGCATAATTTATGTAGTGTCTTTCGCGGGTCTGGGATTCCTTTCTTTCTATCTCGCGGGCAAGATGCACCTATTTGACACTAGGGGCCATGCAGTAAGTGTGACCAAAGCCCTGGCGAACACCCGCCCACTAAAATGATCTAGCACAAGGCTTGGATATCCGTAACTCCATTGGCTGGTGCAACCCTTGTAGCTATTTCACGTACGATGGATTACAGACGTGAGCTTCTTTCGGGCTGCTGATATCCGATGATTAACTTCAATGTGTTAGATAACTGGCAAGACGCCGTCGCCGGTTCCATTTTAGGGTTTGTTATCGCATACTTCGCATACCGACAATATTTCCCTTCACTCGCTTCCCCCATGTCACATCGTCCTTATTCCCCTCGTGTTCCCCGCGACGAGCCTGTCCTCCCCACAACGACGCAGGACGCTCAGCATTTCCGGGACAGTGACGATGGCGAACAGATGGAGCTCATTGATGGTGGTGTACCTAAGCCCGACCCTGGCTCCCTGGAGGACATCTGGAGAGAAGGAGAGAGTCACTCAAGCAATGCACCGGTGACTTGAACCCTCGACACGAGTTCATACCCATAGCTCATAGTTGGATTTATTTTTTTTTCGTTTTTCGGGCAGTAAAATACTCAGCACTTATTTCGTGGCTCTTGTTAACCACGCGACTCGGACTTGTATGGACGCTCTGGTAATGGGTGTTCCGGAATTCGTTCTAAGGTCCGAATGCCTTATCGGACCCGTACACCAATGGTCCGATTCCCGATCGGTGGCATCACTCCGCAGGTCACACATGTGACAGCTTACGGTCGCGCGGATCCGACCATCCATTGCATCGATGTGACTCATAATTTCTCCTCGACTTTGGCGACCAAAACTTATCTAATTCCATCGTTACCTCACGTCTTCAAGTCGTAAAGGCTCTTCAACTAACTCATCCTCTCCTTCATGTCCGATCGAGTGATCAACTTTGGTGCTGGGCCTTCGGCCTTGCCAGAGGAAGTCCTCACAGAAGCATGCAAAGGCCTGCTCAACTTCCAAAACACTGGCATTGGCATCGCAGAGATATCGCACCGTTCAGCAGATTTCGACAGATTCATTCGGGAGGTTGAGGAGAACACGAGAATACTTCTCCAGCTCCCTCAGGACTACAAAGTTCTTTTTGCCCAGGGAGGCGGAACCGCCCAGTTTTCTGCGGTGGTATTAAATATGCTTGCAAGATATCAAAGTCGCGGGGGCACAGCTCAAAAGCCCGCAATGGACTATGTTGTCACTGGCTCCTGGAGTGATAAGGCGATGAAAGAAGCGAAGAGACTTGGGGTAGGGGACGTCAACGTTGTCGTCAACACGCAAACTATTTCAGAGGACGGGAAGAAGACTTTCAATCATATCCCCGATCGCGACAGCTACAGAGATAAATTCTCGCAGGACCCAGCTCTTATCTACTATTGCGCCAACGAGACCGTCGACGGCGTCGAATTCGACAACGATCTGGAAAGCCCCACTTCATTCCCATTCGAGAGCCTCCCCGATGGGGCCCCGCTCGTCGCAGATTATTCCTCCTCCTTCATGTCACGTCCTATCCCATGTATCGAAAAACACGCAGTCATTTATGCCGGCGCGCAGAAGAACATTGGACCTGCAGGGTTGACGATCATCATTGTCAGGGACGAATGGGCAAACGTATTGGACACCAGCATTCCACTAAGTTTATCATACAAGACTCTGGTGGACAGTCGCAGCTTGTATAACACCCCTCCAGTCCTATCGATATATATCACAGGCCTGGTGCTTCGTAGGATGTTGCAGATGGGGGAAAATAACGGACGACCCAAGGAGAAAACACTCGAGTATTACGGGGAATGCACTGCCAGAAAAGCCTCGAAATTGTATGCGGCCCTGAGGGAAGGAGAATCCCGAGGGGTTTTCAAACGCAAGGTGTTGGAGGGCTCTGGCAGCAAAATGAATGTCGTGTTTGACATAGTTGGCGGAGAGGATAGGCTAAAAGAGTTTGTGTCTGGCGCGGAGCGTAGAGGAATGAAAGGGGTCAAAGGCCATCGGTAAGTAATTCCCCGCCTTTTATACCGGTTCGTTGAGTGTTAATATACACTGTAGGTCCGTTGGAGGCGTCCGCGTTTCCCTCTACAATGCAGTAACGGAAGATCAGGTGGACAGACTAATTCAGTATATGGATGAATTCGTATAAGATCATGATGCTGGTGTAGGGCAAAGATTCAACTCTTAAAGCCGATCAACAAATGTTTTCTCTCAATTCTGTCAGTTCAATGATTACTCCTTTGATTGAAATATATTACTATTGTGTTGAGTTGCCGTTAAGTCACTTTGCCGGAGTGGTTAACGGGATCGCCTGCTATCAGCACAGCGGTTGGGCTTTGCCCGCGAGTGTTCGAATCGCTCAGGTGACGCTTTTTTGGATCGCGCTCAAGTCGTCGTAGTGTACGACGTATAGACGGGCTCGGAAATCTCTGGGACTTGCATACGGAGACTTTCGTTCGAAAGGAGGTATGTTGCTGGCCGTGGAGTTAACTTGTACTGCCAGTATCTTCTTGGGGCTGACTCTACGGTTTCTTTCAACGATCGTCCCATTGCTTCCTCAAAAGACTTTTGACCAGTAACGAATCGAAAGACCATTTATACCCGTTATATTTGCTATGTCTTTCTCGCTGTAGCACCAGATCCTACATCTCGTCCCTCGGCATCGCCGTATTGGCCCGTGAAGTTGGGTCATTTTATATAAGCCTTCTCGAAAAGGACATCATGTGCCCCATGGCTGAGTTGGTCACAGCGTCCGACTGTTACGCTAGCTACATCGGAAGGTCGTGAGTTCGAGCCTCACTGGGGCAGTATTTTTTTCTCCTCCGGTTTGGGGATTGGATCTTCGGCTCTTTGGTCTCATGGAGAACGTATTCCCTTAGTACTAACAACGAGCACTTCGACATTGTACAATTCCAATTTCCAAGTCGTCGGTTTATCCAACACACCGGGTCGTTACTCAACAGAGTCTCGATTTTGGGGACTCGTGTTGTCATGCACATAGTATTCAAAAAGAAAGTGTAGATTTCTCGGGTTATAGCTGATATCTTGGCAAAAACACCTGCCCCGGTGAGGCTCGAACTCACGACCTTCCGATGTTGCGAGCGTAACAGTCGGACGCTGTAACCAACTCAGCCACGGGGCACACATTTTCGCGCTTTTTCCGTCTCTATATGATCGTGAGAGCCTCCGCAGTGCGATCAGAAACTCGTTTTAGTTCAAAACATTTGGACAACTACCGGCGACCTTTAGGTTTTTTTGTTCTAGGCATGCCTGCCTCGACAACATCATCATCCCGGTCCTTGTCATCTCGTCCCCCACCGCCATCTCGCCTCCGCCTTTTCCCCCCATTTGATTTCGCCTCCTCTTTCAGCTCGTTCACAGCCAACCGACCAGCTTCATCTACACGTTCTTTCAGGAGCATCACCTCTTCTTTGCTAGTGGGAAATAATTCAAGCTTCTTCTCGATGACCTTTTCTATGCGTTGGAGCAGTTCGACGTCGTATTGTGTGACTATCGTGATCGATTTTCCAGCGCGTCCCGCACGGGCTGTTCGTCCGACACGATGGATATAATCTTTTGAATGCGTAGGGATGTCAAAGTTGATCACCACGTCCACAGATGGTATGTCAAGACCACTGTCTCCAATGATCAGCTGATTGAAAGACGTCGTGTTACCGCGCACACATACCGACTGGCTACGTCGGTCGCCACTAGAACCCTTCGACCTCCTGTTTTAAATTTATTGAGTGCACCTAAGCGTTGACTCTGACTAAGTTGTCCATGAAGGGGAACGGCTGGGAATCCAAGAGTACGAAGTATGATGGATAACCTGTAGGATGGATAATCATTATGCAATATTTGAAAGTCTGATGTCTTACCTTTGAGCATCGTGTACTGTCCTGGTGAAAACGATGATTGAATTCGAAGCAAGTTCGTTTGCCAGATAGATTAAGTGGACATCTTTCTGTATTAACGGAACAAAAAGATAATATTGTAGTAATGTTGATACTGTTTGATATCTGGAAGCGTACGTTAATTGTGCAGTGGAGGAACAGGAATGATTTACTCACTTTGACGAGACCTCGACTCGTACAGGATTTGACAAGCTAGCCCTTTGCAGTTTCGCGACCTTCGTAGTCATTGTCGCGGAAAAGAGGTAAGTAGTCCGCTCCTTTGGTATCACCTTGAGGATTTGGTCGATATCGGCGCCAAAGTCCATGTCCAAGAGGCGATCCGCCTCATCCATGACCTTCGTCGTGCAGCAATAAGCATGCACACATACTTTGAAGACGAGGGTGCCTACCAGAAATTTCAGATTTCTTAGACTAAACCCCTTGGTACTCTGGAGATGGTCATTCAGACGACCAGGCGTTGCAACGATGATGTGCGGCCGCTTCGCGAGGGCCACAGCCTGGGGCATTTTATCCACTCCTCCGATTAAAACTAAGCAGCGGACTCCCATGGCTGCTCCTAGAGACTCGAATTGTTGTGATATCTGGTATGCGAGCTCACGTGTGGGTGCGAGCACGCAAGCAAACAGTCCTTTTGGATCCTCCCATAGTTTTTGTAGGATTGGCAGAGCAAATGCGGCGGTTTTGCCTGATCCCGTTTCTGCGACGCCAATGATATCACGACCTTCGAAAGCATAGGGAAGGGCCTGTTGTTGGATTTCGGTCGGTGTCTTGAAATTGATCTGGTCGAGTGCCTGGAGTAGAGGTTCGATCAGGCCAAGGTCTCTGAAGGTCTTTGCGGTGGACGTGCTGGCTTCGTCTGGTGTTGGCATTTAGGACTTGAGATATCTGGTGGCAGGTGTTCACCAGTTTTTTTCCACGAGCGGTCGACTATAACAGGTCACTACCAGCTTTTAGATTTCGACCAGGAGTCCGGCCACAGGAAGAGAACCGGGTACGCGTGCCTGTCAAGCACCGACGCGGTGTTTGTTCGCAATGTCAAGCCAGCATGTTCTTGTCACGTTCGCTGCGCCCGCCCCTTCTTTTCAGTCATCTGATAGCTGTAAGCAAGTGATAGCAGCTTTACGTTCACAGTTACCCTTGCGCAGCATTCACTGGAAGTCTACTTCCCGACCCAGTATACGGACCATCCAAGAGCTCGAGGTGACCCTGGTTGCTCTCGACTCCCTTCGAGACGAGCTTACTTCTCAAGTCCCTCTCGCCCTCCTCGAGAAACCTCTTTTGAATCTATGTGTTGTCGCGTGTGAAGTAAGTGGACTTGTATTCCGACTGGGTTGCATTATCTACAGCCCTATATAGGATAATGAAGCCTACAGAACAACTGTGAAGAAGCAAATTAAGGACTGGCAGACATCCGTCCTACCGAGGAAGAACCAGGAGTGGCTCATCGTACATGTAGTGCGTCCAGACACAAAAGTAGTGGACCGAAAGTTTTTCAACATGAAAAGTTCTGTATTGGACAAAATCAAAGCAGATTTCAACGTTGACAAGCGGGATAGGTAATGTCATTCGTTAATTTGGTTTTGCGTGATTGTCCACAGTGCATCGTAGGTGCGTGCAGCTCGCTTGGTCTGCTGGCGAACAGAGTCCTGCTGTTTGGGCCGACCTCATAAGCAAGATCAAGGATGGGCTACTTTCTGCCCTCGATGGTGCTGTATCATCGAGGGAGGAGGAACTAAAGCGGTCCGAAGGCCAGCGTCACATGCCGGGATGGAACTTTTGCACATATTTTATCCTGAAGGTAAGCCTTCCACTATTTCGTCCGTGATGTCCCAACAAGAGAGGTCGTCTCAGGAAAGCCTGGCAACCTCGTACGAAGGAATAAATCTTTTCGAGGATGCGCTACAACAGTACAACGAACTCGAAGCTGCTTTCATGCAGGTTCTGAGGGAGAAGAATATGTCGTGGTTCGGCAGTCTGATCCATCCAGTACTTAATGACGACTCCGTGCCATTGCTATCCGCGTCCAAAAAACCTTATCGCGACCTCATCCTCGCTAACACAATCTCCGTCTTCGACTTGCGGGTATATCTCCTTTCAAGGCAATCTGCACTACTGAGCAAGTTGTGCCAACCGTCGGAGATTTGTTGGAAGGCGTTCACATTTTTGAGTACATTTGGACGACACCTGAGGGAGGTCGAGGTTAGGGAGCTTGTCGATGTATTTGATACCAGCATGCTCATAGGATTTTGCAGCCTTCGCTCCCTGAATACTTTATTGAGTCTTGGACGTTCTCTTCCGCTCTCAGCGTTCTGGACCAGTGCGATTCATGGACTTCTTCATGGCCAGAGATGGATGCACAAGCCCTTGCACGCTATAGCGCGAGGAAAGGAGAATTGATCGAACTCGCCAAAAGCCAGGTGTGTACTTGTACTGGCGGTAAAGCATTACGATGTTGAGCAAAACAATAGCTCGATATACTCGGTATTAGAGAAGGGTATTTACCCTCAAAACCACCGTTTTCCTTGGCGATACCAGCCCCGGGGTTCGGTTCGGATTCACCTGTTATGTTTGATAACAAGTCCTCAAATTATTGCGTCAGTAAGCGCGAAATTATATCCGCTATCAGGGACAAGGACGTCTTCTATGATTTATACACCACCATTTCGAATCGTGCCATTGACATGTACGTGAAAGCTGGGAGAAGAAAATTCGCACTCAAGATACACGGCAGCCTCGCTGTCCTTGACGTGTAGGCTTGCAATCCTGTTTATTCATTTCGAAAACTGAGTGCTCGTATACTGTAGCTACCGCGGGAGGCTTTCCAACGCACTCACTATATTCACGTCTCTTCCAGCACACTATGCTCCTCACAGGTGGACATCTTTGGAGTCATTGATGCTCTCGCGTGCAATCGATACGCACGCTACATTAAAGAAACCTCGCGACCGCGAGTGGATCCACATCCTTCTCGCGTTCCTCAAGACATACGCGAATGACAGGAGTACGGAGTTAGTCATGTCTGATGAGGATATCAAGGAATACATTGGTGAACTTGTGAACGCGCTTCGAGAGGCGGCCGAGAAACTTGATTCAGGTCATTGGTTTGGCTCGTATTGCGTGTATATGGTGTCACTGATCGTAAAGTTGTCCAGATCTCATTCACCCTGATCATCCTGTGATATCAGTCAGCGTCGCGCGCGATGCCAACTCTAGCGAGGAGGAAGACAGTCTTTCTCTGGGAGTGACCATCCATAACCGACTGCCATGCGTATGGACCTCATTGAACCTGCATGTCGATTGTTGATTTTTCCCCAGGACGTCGTCGTTGACGAAGTCAGCGTAACGCTCACAGGACAAGATGCCAATCGTTTGAGGTTTGCGGCACAAGTCAATAGGCTCTCCCCTGGAGATAGTCATTTGACATTGAACTGTGCGGTGCGTCACTCTCCGGATGCTTGCTCTGAGACTGTTGAGCCACGGACCCGATAGACGGCATGTTGTGGTGTGTGCGTCCTTGACAATAGCGAGATCCAGATGTCTCGACTTCGGCTCCAGTGGAGTCACAACACAACAGCAGGTACCATCCCCGTAAAGGGGACGATGCCGTTATTAGTGCGACTCCCATATAACTCCCGAGCGTTTGATATTCAGTTGCGTCAGTCGCACGAGGGTAGGAGCTCGTGTAGTTTCGTATTTCTCGATGGGCTTATGACGCCACAGTTGATCTTGGGGCGGTCTCCCGAATGTTGATGGTGCTGTCCACTGGGCACAATGACATCTCCAAGGCGACTATAAAGTTATCAGCACCTGGAGGAGTTAACTTTGACTACGCCAATGCTCAGGTACAGAATCCAGGTCAGCAATGGCTTATTTTTTGCTCGGTATCTGGCACTAGGACATATCTGGTCTGATAACAGCAGGGGAATTTAACTCTTCCGAGAATTGTATCAAAATTGCTGATGTGCCGAAAGACACCAATATGGTCATCTTGGTCCCGCATACGGATGCTTCGAGGTTTAACGCGATGGTATGTCGAGAATCTTTCCTTCGTGGCTTACCCTTGATAAATGCCTCTAAGAAAATCGAAGTCAAGGTGACCTATAGCACGATTCCGCAACCGACAATTATGCGGACATTGAGAAAATCACACATCGTCAACATTTCGCTTCCTATTGCAGTTAACGTCGAGGACTTCTTCCGCGGGAAAAGGTTCCCTCCAACGTCCATCGGCCTAGACCCCCGCATACGAGTAACCTCTTTCACAGGTTGTTCTCGAAATTTACCATATCCGCCACTACACGTCAACACGTTCGGCTTTCCTCGGCGGATCTGCAAGGACCATCCAATGCCCTCGACGGCGTCAAGATCGCCAAGTGCGGTTCAAATCATGTCATGATGGTGAGTTAGGTTATTGGGCGGTGCCTATGGCAGTACCGACCCTTCGGTAGACAGTTACCCCGGAAAGCCCTGTCAATTATGTGTTCTCTATCGAATCTGAACACGGGCCAGGTACATGACAACTATTTTTGGTCTTTTGTTTCCAACTAAGCGCGATTCAGTTTTAGAGCCCATTAAGCTTGTTATCGTGTACCGCATCCTCCGTGAAGGTACTTCTCTAAATTCAATAATTGGCGATCAATTAATGAGTAATACGGGCAGAGGTGGTGGCGCTAGTACATGAAATACTGGACGACGTTCTCGCCCAGACCCCGCACAATGCTCCACAGGGTCGAGAACTGGCCGCGAACGTCATCCAGTACCTGGATGGTGATACCGCATGGGTCGAGCTATATAGCGCCACAGGCGAACTTCTGATACCCAGCACATTGGACATCCACGAGGGACTTAGAGAGCTGTTCACCTCTTTACAGCAGGTACTTTACGTTGTTCTGATACGAGCCGCATCCATCCATTTTATTTTGGTTTTATTTCCTAGAGGCTGGCACACGGCAGACCGCCCACGGAGTCGCCATCCCCGTGGAGGGAACTCAGGATCCCGGTGGATGTTCCTAGGATGAACGTCAGTCTCGGGGTTGGTTGATCGCGAACGAGGTGACTTGACGTTCTATTCCAGATTGTCGCTGCTGCATGGATCAGAGTTCACTCCAGCCCAAGTGCTGAGAAGCCCGCTCCCATCTACGCTGGGCAGCCCATCTCTGGCACCTTGTCCATCAGAACATCTCTGCATTGGGGAGACCCAGAAAGCAAGCGGCAGAAATATATTCTACGCTACGATATCGAGGAACGCATCAAAGACTGGCTTGTTTGCGGCCGGAAGCGAGGCGAATTTATCGCTCGAGTAAGTACAATGAACCTCACACCGCCACGTGCATCATATATATGAATACAGGACGACGAGACTCTGAGCGTGCCTTTGACTTTGATAGCATTGCATCATGGCGAATTGACCCTGCCCAAGATCGATGTCAAGCCACTGCCGCTTGCAGGCGATGGCATGACAACAAGTGTCTTTCCCAATACCGACACGCACCAAGCTCACGGCGCAGAAACAATCCTGGTACTACCGAGAGGTGGAAGGAGCACGTTCGTGGTTGGCATGGGATTACAGGACGAATGATCCGGAACATATTATGACTACTGTATACATTGTCATCTTCTAAGGCATCGGGCACTGCCGATGTATTTATTCCCGGATCACTTTTAAATTGCGGTTTTACCCTCCGCGTATCCGAACCATATGCCAAGGACGAGTGCGCAGTTTGACGCAAGCAAGAGGCTAGACGATAAAGACGTCGAAGGGAACACGTTCCACGCATATTCGATTCCAATTATAATCGCCAGTCTGCCATCAAATAAATAAGACCACAAAGCGACGTTAAAACCCAGTGGAATACTCACTGCAGGAGAAGTGGGTATTTCGTCCGTTGTGCCAAGAACGGAAGATGTTGGAAGTACCAGGAATAAAATTGATAGTGCAACGACCGAGCAAAGAGGATCCCGATCAGATTAGAAGTCATAAGCACCGTGGCAACATCTACAACATTGGTGAGGAAGCAACGCTTAGTGGGCGGAGGGTAACTTTACAGTCAGCTGACACTGGCGAAAGCATGGGAGGAAGCATCGGGTGGCGGAAGCCCTTGCGGAGAACTACAGAAACCCCGCCGTCGAAGCGACACCACCTGAGTAGGCCAAATGCAACTAGCACTGTTACATGGCCGGCGAGCAAGCCTCGCGCCCACGAACGGCTGAGAAAAGTTTCTTCGTCCAGGAATCGCCAGTTGACAGTCCATTCGTACATGA